>BMAW01035594.1:579411-610570 GCA_019974015.1 Nephila pilipes | reverse complement strand
ATAATAAAGTAGGCTATGATAATGCCACTATAATAAAGTAGGCTATGATAATGCCACTATAATAAAGTAGGCTATGATAATGCCACTATAATAATGTAGGCTTTCTTTCACTTGAAATTTTTGCAGCTGAATTATATTCCTTCTAAATGACTTTTGGCCATCTTATTCCTCCTATTTATATTTAACATCCTCTTTCAATTTCGAAAATTTCGGAACTGTTAGAACACATTGGAGAGATTCATATAAGTTCCTTATCAATTAATAAGCTTTGGCATTAGATTTGTAATTTTTAAAACAAACTTTATCGCATTCCTAATATGACTGTTTTACAAAAGTAAAAACAACAGATGACCCACTTAATGCTGTAAATTGCCAGTTTAGTACAGAATTATGAAATTTGTCAATTACATTCAGTAGAATTTGAACTTCATGCTTCCACTTGTCGTACATAAATTGCGTTCATGAAACAGATTCTGTTACATCAGTCAAAGAGCGTTTTTGCCACACAGTGTATTTATAAATATTTATTTTGTTCTTACTCGTAGAAGAATAACTTTAAATTTCTGTTATGCAATGTACAAGTATAAATACCGAAATCTGTTGTTGTTGCCTGTACCAATGATCATATCTCTCTAAATTTCTTAGCATAATGCTCTGATGTGTGGAAGAGGACTTAAGCATCTTTTGAGATAAAAATGTTTTCAAATTAATTTTTTGCGATATTTTTTGTACTTCCATTCCTTTATTTTTTCTTCCTTTTTTCGTGTTTTCCAGCACATGCTGGAATCTCAAAAACATTTCCCTCCCAAAAGAAAAACATTTCAATGAGTTTTTTTAACGAAATTTGATTCTTTAGTAATCAGTATAAAATAATGGAGCTACATTAGTTTGTCTTCCAGACCGAATTTACATGAATAAAATGAAGTCATTATGTATGGATTTGTGGACAACATAACTCAAAAGTATAATGACCCAGACGTATAAAACTTTGTACGAATGAATCATGTTGATGTGCACCTTGGAGATATTTTAATTCGAAATTATGTTCAGAATTTTTAAAAAAAATGAAATGTTGAAATGACCAATAAGTAAGATTTTGTCTGCATTGAGCATAATCCTGATGGATGTTACGTCATATGTTGTCAAGGTATTTCTTTGGCTTCACGACTCAAAGATTCAGAATGCATGAAATACCCTGACATCGTGATTTATTTTGCTTTCTACAATTTATATTTAAAAGAATTTGTTTGGAGATGGTCTAGAATATTCATTGTTTGTTCTTTGCAAAACATTGCAAAAACTTATTCTTCCAATTATTAAATTTAAAATTTGACAAAATTGTTTATATGTTATGTTTATCCGCTCTTTACATGACTGTGGTGAAATAACTGCAATAAAAAATGCGAGTTCGTGGAAGTTGTTATAAGTAATAATATCGAGGAGAAACTTTTACAAGCTGTGTTCTTCGTTGGCAACGCTGGAAATGTCTGTATCTTTTCACTGAATAAAAACGCATTTAATATTTTATCATATACTTTAGATTTCTCATGAATATTCCTTCATAGTTATAATTATTTATTACTTAATTTTTTTTTCTTTCATTTCAAATAAATTGTTCATTTGGTCGCAGAATATTGAATAAAATCTGTATTCTTAAATAGCTATAGAATTATATCCTTTCGGAAATTCCTAGTGATTAGAAAACTACAACTTACTGTAACAATAAGATTGAATGGAAAATTTAGCATACAAATATTTGTATATATGACGAATTTGTTAATGCACTTGTATGACTCAAGATATTTGAAACATTTACCCTTGAGTATAAAATTATTTAATAAATTAATTTTAATGAATTTTAAAAAAAATATTTTAAGTAATTTGAGACGCTATACGCTTCTGCAGGACTTACTCCTTGTACTGTGAGTAAATGGCATTCTCACTGCTGATGAAATTGTTTATAATTTTCAACATTACTTCGATACAATGTCTGACAAATTTAATGAAAAAAGAGAGAAAGAAAGCGTTAAAAAACAGCATATTTGAGAAAAAATAAATTGGTCATGTTCTATTTTCGGTTAACGTGTTTAGTGTGTTATTCCAGGGAGGTTTTATATTGTCCTCTTTGAACTTATCAGTATTTTAAATTAGGATGTGAAATGAGAAAGGTTTTCGTGAAAAGTTTGGACATGTTTGCCTGAATTTGTATTTGAAATTTTATGTTTCATTTTTGAGTTTTGATTTGGTTATTTTACAATAAGTGAATTCAGAATTCGAAGCAGTTAAGTTAGTCTGAAATCAAATTACTTTTTAAAGTATATGGTTTTTACAAATACAATTTCTTCCCCCCTCACAATGTCGCCCTTAATGTTTAAAACTGTAAATTGTATGAAATTTATTTTTTTTAAATATAGGAAAATCAGAACTTAGACAAAATCTAAGCTCTTCAAATTTGGATTTAAATTAATATACTTAATAATTAAAAATCATTTATGGTAAAATGTCGAATAATTTAAAGATGTTTTCCTAGTCTGCACTTGAATGTTAATAAAGTATTTAAAGTAAACAAAGGAATTGTGAAGAACAATCATTTTCACAAATTCTTGGTTTTTCTTCCTTAATTGAGAAAAATTGCGAATTACATATTTTAGAACTCCTACATTTTAAGCTATTATATTCTAATAAAAATTTATTTCCTTAATGTTTGAAATTTAAGAATAAAAATATCTGAAATTCTTATTTATTTGTGAGTCTTGAGGGAGTAAGTAATAACTTTAATCATCAATTTTCACGATCGTCTTAAAGATTTATAATAAAAAGCAAAAAAAAAAAAAAAATATAATTAAAGCTTCAATGTTGCGTTCCGTGAAAGATAAAAGTTATTTGCCTAAAATTACCATCATTATGAATCTTGGAAACAAAATTATTCGTTGATAACAAAAATGTCCTTATAATTTACAAAATAAGATAAAAGTAAGCATTAGTAGTTTTGTTTTTTTTATCAAAAGTTATAATTGTAAATATCAAGAAAATGCTAAAACTCCTAATGAATATAATAATACTGTCTTTCTTAACTTGCCTTAAGCATAATTTTTTACTCGCTTAAGCATAATAATTTTTATACATCTATTAATCTTGCATCTATTGTATAATGTAAAATTGAAACATAATATTTTTATATTATTTCTAAGAAAATAATATGTTAAATTGAATGAAAAACAGAAATAAAGTAATTTAAATTTCTGTATAAGTATAAAGTGAAACCAATAATAAATGATAGATATGCATAAAAGTTAATTGTAAATTACACATCAATAGCAAAATAAAATTAAAGTTAACTCTATTTAAAATGTAAAATTTTAGTCATGAAATATATGATTATTTAATTAAGAAAAATCAACCAAAACAGTATCCAAACCTACAAAAAAGAAATCAGGAAGAAAAAATAAATAAAAAAAGAAGATTTGAAAAAGGGACGAAGCAATTCAACATAGTATCAAGGTGTGTTAAAACTAATATTCTTGATTCAGATAATGAGTGTTAATACTGTTATTGTGTGGTACCTTTCACACACATACAGTATTACTTTATAACAATACTAAATAATTAAATAAAGGTGATTGTTCTTAAATTAAAATGCCCATAAACAAAAGAAATAAACAGAAAACAAACAACATTCATTTCAGTCAAATTAAAATAATCCTTCAAAAATAAATAATACATATTTATATTCTTTTTAAGAATCAAGATATTTATAAGACTCTTATCTTCCCCAAACTGATGTGATAAAATTAAACTGTTGATGCAATATCACGTTTGTTTACACAAAATCATCCAAAAATCCGCTTAATTGATTGACAGATTTTATACAGTAAAGTTAAAAAAATTATAACTTCTACAAAATTTTAATATATTAAAGAAATTTACAACACCAAAAAAATATAATTATAAAATACCAATATACTAAAAAATAATGCCTTATTTAAATGTTTTTTATAAAATGAAATTTAAAGTATAAAATATATATTCGTAACACAAGAATATATGATCAGTTGATAGAGTCGCTTCCATTGCTGAGAATTGCATAAAAAATATTATTAATGTAAAACTCTTATATATATTTCCAAATTTTCTTCTAACCTTTCTTAAATGTGTATTGAAAAAATATCAGTAGGATAAATTGTCATTTTTACAACAGGTAAAAAACTTATTTTAATTAATATTTATTAATACAGAACATGAAAATAATTTTTTATTTTGTGTAATGTAATAAAAGAAGCTTCTAAAAATAGAATGTATATGTATATATATATTCAATCCAGAAAGGTAATATTTTAAAATGATAATTCAAAACCAGTAGCTTAACTATATATTACAAAACTATTTTTGTCAATTTATTCAAAATTTTGATCAAAATAGTGCATAAAATATTAGCCAACAGCTTATTACTTTTCTACTCCTTCTTGTGAAGTACTCTCAGTTTGTTAATATTTCTTATTGTTATATTTAAAATAGTTTTCTCTACGTACAATATTAGTTGTTGAATTATATTTGTAAGAAATAAAATCATTAATGCTACAATTCTTGTCAGTAATTATTAATACCTTTACTAGGTCGTCTCTTTCAACAGAATTAAAGATGTTTTCAAAATCATAACTATATGTAGCAAACATATTTTTGCCTTTAGTTTTCTTAGTTATATCTAAACTATTTTTCATTACAATAGTTTTATTAAGTTTATCAACGGTTTCTGGTATTTTTCTTATTATATTTACCTGTTTTTGTGCTATAAATATTTAACCATTAGTAACTGCCCTATATTTAAAGAGCAAATTTTAAGATTTTGGAGTAATAAAAATGTGTAGATATATATTATTTTATTCATTTTCAGTCGTAATTTGCATAAATAGCCGTATTTCCTTCATTACCTTTTTGGTAAATTAAATTATTTTCCAAATAATAATTGTTCACGTCAAGATATTTATTAACAATTAAATTGTTGTGATATTTTAAAATAATTGCATTATACTATGAAATTTATATAAATATCATGTAAAATATTTAGTATAATACTCTAATTTATTTTTTTTATTCATATACTTTATACTATCTTTAGACATAAAAAGTTTATAATACTAATATCTTTATTAATGTAGTACTTGTACTCATTAAATGCTTCAACTAGTAATCTAAATTCAATAGCAAGATTATTGATAATCTTATTTTACCTCATCATAAGGCTTTTCCTTAATGAAATGGTTGCTATTATTCATCATAATTCTGAAATCTTTGCATTTTTATTCAAATATATGTCTCAAGATCTTATCTTTTTTATTGCTCAGATCTCTTGTAATCACTTGTAGGTCTGATTATTAATAAATTATTTTCATTCTTTGCAATTACTATTAAGATTTTGCTTTACATGTTTAAGGCTATCATAATGAAACACTTTAATTAGTTTTTGTTATACCTAAAAGTTCCTTTAACTGTTATATGTTTAAAGAAGAAAGTCCTTATATTTCTTTAAAAATATTTTAAATTAATCCTTTTAAAATAGCCATTTTAATGAAGCTTAATGTAAAATAATCTACACTATTTATCACTTTAATATTATCTTTGAAATAATACTTATTTCCTTAGAAAGGAGCAGTATCTTTAACAAGATGCATACTTCTGCTATGTATTTTATTATATGTAGCTAGGAAATATTTTAGAATATTTGCTTGTTTTCTTTAAGCCCAACATAAAGCTTTAACATTTTTTAATATAGCTATTTTTACAATTATTATTTAATTTACAAACCTTTTTTATTATTTATTCTTCATCTAGGCATTTTCTTTTTACAGCTTTATTAACTTTATTTTTATTATTATTATAAGTATACTAATAAAAATTATTTGTATGCAAATAAACGGTACTCCCCCAAGTATACCCCCCATACAAATATATATATATACAATCGGTAATACTTGTTTGAGAAAGCTATTATTTAAAACCTCCTGCATTTTAGAATATTCGTTGTAGCATTAGTACTATTATGCATATTTATGAATAGATAATTATTACGCTTGAAAGCAAACATCTTTACTTAAAACTAGAAGAAATGTATATTATTATATAACATATTATTTTAAAATAATATGTTATATTTTCTGTTTATAAACTAATAAATTAATTTTCTGTTATAATAGCTTTGAGACTATTATAACAGAAAATTAGTTTTCTTTGGCTTTGAATTAAGTTTGCCCTAGTTTAGAATAGAGCTATTGATAATGGAATTTTCTGATTGAAATACAGGTTAATCTAGATAGAGCTAGAGCTTAAATTTCTCTCTTCAAGCTTTCACACCTCGCCTATTTATTCTAATTGGAGTTTAAAGTCCATAATCCCTTATTATTTAGTACAATAGATGACTTACTTGAAAATAATTAATAAATGAATAACAATACCACATTATTGAACATTTCAGCTGTAAGGGTTGGCAATACTTTTTCTCATGATTTAAAAGTAGGTATCTCTAATATTAAAATGTATTTATTACCCTATATACTGAACTTCAATCATTTACAGAGTTACGTGCATATCTTAAAAATTTAACTAGTAATGATATATTTTAGTAAAACTTTATTTTTACATTAATACTGTGTATTTCTTTCCTTTCCTATGAATAAACATAAGTGGTCAAACTTTATATTATTTATAAAATACATATAAACACTTGAAAATTCTTTTAATTTATATTTAATATATATTTTTGCAAAATAGTATTTTTGAATGGATACAATGTACATTTAGTTTATTTTCAAAAAGAATGCGTTGAATGTAAAATTTTATGCTATTCATTGAAATTTATTTCATGTATTCTTTTCATTTAGACTGAAAAATCCATTTCAGTATCTCATGGATTTTGAATGATATCGTTATTAAGTTAAGTGATAAATCAAAATTTTCCGATTTATCTCTTGAGCTTTTATTATTACGTAATTATTATTTTGAGTAAATACGAGATATTTCTACAATTCCCTTTTTTAGTATTGTTCTAAAATTTAATCATCTTTATAAATATATTTTGTTAGTATATTGTGCTTAAATATTGATTTTGTTCTATTGAATGGATTAAAATATTTGTATGGATGAATGTCTAATTATATTAATTTTTTTTCTCTAAGGCTATTATTGAATGGCTTATTGATATTAGTGGCTTCCTCTGTTGTGTGCTTAAAAATTGATTTTAAGAAGTATTTTTTAGTTGAATTCTTAATTGCTAGAAAGAACTTCTATTATATAAGTATTATAAGGGTGAATATTATAATACTTGTATATTTAAGATTGAAAATAGCATTGCTACAAATTATAACTTATTTCATACATATAGAAGGGTTACATACGTATAATTTTCCAATAGATGAAACCGACATTTCTAAATAGAATTATCAATTACATCCTTCAAATTTAGAAGTTATGTATATTTTTCATTTTTAATTAAAATGCTTTTGGTGACAATCTTATTTTTTGTAGTTTGTCTTTTTTACATTTAAAATATTTTTGATAAGAATTTTCGATTCTATATTTCTTAATAATGAGGAAACACTTATGTTACTTGTAATTTCGATACCTATATAATAACACATACATATATATGATTAAAAATTGTTTTATGATATTTATTGTTGTTTATTATATACACGCGGAATGTATGTATAAATATGAAATGAAAGCTCTCTTTGAATTTGAATGTCATGTACAGTTGTATCATATTTAGGATATTTTAGTTTGTTATTCTTATATAAATACTCTTCAATAAATGTTAATGGTTCAATACCTTAATTTCTTAAATAATGCAAAATCCATAAAAAATTTAATTTTCCATTGAAATCGAAAACACGTACATCAAGAAAACCCTGATGTCTTTTTTCTGAGTAAAATTTTTTAATGTCTTATTACCTTCTTTCTACAATATACGTCTTTCGCATTGGTCCACTCCTTTTATTTTCACGTCTCTAAATTTAAGGATAAGGCAAGCACTTTTTTTCCCTGACACACTTTTTTCCCTGTATCATGGTCATCCAGTTTATCAGGAAAAGTTATTCTCTGGATGACCCATCAGTCCATTCCGACATATTGCCGCATTGTAAGCTGTCTCGTTTGTCCCTGGAAGTAATTAGCTTTTCGGCTGATGTGTCAAAGGAAGATATTATACAACAAAATACATTTTCAGGTAGTTACATATATTGTGGACATGTGGAACGGAACAGCAGACTTTGATAGGAAGTAGATATAAATTTAAGGGGAAACATATATTTTGAACACGATTTTCTATTACGAATACCTTACAACTTTCGTGAATTTCTTTTTTGCTAGTAATTTCCAGTTACAAAGTCGTTTTGTTATTTATTCACTATAAAGTATTGTATTTAAAATTGAGTATTAAAAGTTTATTATAAGAATTTGGTTTATCATACACATAACGAAAGTTGATTATTTTAAAATATTTTATAAAAAAATTTCATTTAAGCAAAAATAAATTTAAAGTTTTGCAAACAAAGGATTTAACCGTATAAGGTACCCTTTTTTATAATTATTGTTAAGTTACTCAATTAATATAAGAATTAAAGTAAACGATGAAATATCGAAAAATGGATAGTATTAAATTTTACCGATAAATAATTAAAAAGAAAGATAAATTTTTAAATTTAATATTATATCAGCTACATATAATTAAAATTAAAAGAAAAGATAAATTATTAATTTGATTATATTTAAGCAAAATGTTATTAAAATTAAGTCAAATGATAAAAAATTAAAAAGTGATCAGGTACGTAAAAAGTGATCCAACTAAAAAACCGCCCCTTGGGTGGCTAAATAATAATAATAAATATATTTGGAATTTTATCGAATAATGGACCATTTTCATGTGCAATATATGGGTTGTGTGTCAAAATTGGAACTACTATCAAACACATTTTCAGAGTTATTTTCTATGTAAATATATTATGTATGCCTTAGATGTTCAAAGCAATTTATTATACAATTATGCTATAAATATTTTCTAGTTATTTCATTCAAAAAACTACACTACAATTTCCGAAATAACTTCCGACTTCTGGCTTCAAATAATAGCCAAAAACGTATAAATATAAGTCATCAAACTATTTAATGCGTTAAATGTATTAAAATGGAAATATAATTCATTTCTTGTACCTTTTTTACAAATTTTAATTCTTGTAGTTTGTGGTATGAAACTAAGTCATTCGCTCTATTATGAAAACATATTAATTAAAAATTACCAAACTAATATTTCAAAATTCGCTGTAATTCTGTTTTATTATTGAAAGCAATATCATTTTTTGATTTTGATAATGATATTTATTGTAACTATTTTACTCAAAATTAGTATTTAAAATTAGTTTTTTAATAAAATAAATCTTATTTTGCATAGGCCTTATATATTGGTACCCAAATTCATTGATTCCTAAAACTACCTATCATAACATTATTTGATACTATAATATATCTATAAAAAGAAAAAAAAACGTTTCATTGTCTCAAAAGTAAGAAAATACCATGAAACCCATAAAAGGGAAAAAAAGAGGAAAAGAAAAAAAAACATTATAAAAGCAAGAAAAACTTGATTCCGAACCCATTAACTCGTAAAAGAATGGTGAGTGGCACTAAATTGGTTGTCTCGGTGTAACAAAGTAGTGACCGTAAAATATATCAGTAAGGAGTACCTGCTCTGAGGGATATCCAATCGGTATCGATTCCTAGTTTTGATTCGAGAGTCATTTCAGGTAAAAAAGGTTCAACGCTTCATTGAACTGTTACCTTCAAGCTATCACTTTCAGAACCAGCAGATTACCTTTTTCTTCGCCTTAGTTGTTATTTTTGAAAAATCTTCAGAATATTGAGGGAAATCTAACTAGAATTAAAGAAATCTGCTGAGTAGAAGAAAGTTTAACAAAAAGTTAGTGATTGCTCTAAAATGGTTTTAGTTTTTGTCTGAAGTGATTTAACATGATTCAATTTTGTGAAGATCTCTGTAACGGCCCTTCTATAAAGCGAAGAAACACTTATCAACTGATATTTAGACAAAAATCAAATCAGTTAAAGATGTAAAAAAAAGGAAATATGTTATTTTATGAATCTCAATAAAAATTTCTTGCATATGAAAAAAAAACGAGTAACTTATGCGAAATAATGCTTAACACCGTAAGTAGTTTTGTTCTATAATTGAAAAGAATATCTCATACAAAATAGTATCCAGTGTAATTTCTTGATTTTTTTTTATTTAATTACTATTTTTTGTTGCCCAAAAATTAAAGTATTTTCATTAGTGTTCTACTTCCTTTATTCGCTTTACATTAATGGTTTTAAAAAATTCTTTTCTTACATAAGAATATAATAGTGTAATTTTGAATCAATAACAAAAATTTATGCACTATGCATCTCAATTTATATTGCTCGTTTCATTTAAGTTCATTAATATCCCAAATGTGTAATTTCTTCGTCTTAAAAATCTAATGTATCATTTAATGGATTACATTAAAACATGTTTGTAGAATATATAACAAAAGAATTTATGCTTTAAATCTTTTTCTTCTGATTTTAAAGAAGAAAACAAATTTTTCCTGGAAATAGTGCTTGGAAGAAAAAAGGATTAATAACTTTAGCATAGAAAAATATAGGCTTACGTAATTATTTTATTATTAGAAATAATTTTCGCTATACAAGTAACTAATTGATATGAAATAAACGAGGCATTCTTTAAATATTTCTCTAAGTTTCCTTATCTTCTTTGAAGAAAATGAGGTATTTTTTTAAATATGAAAATATTAACATTTAATCGAGAAGCAAATTTATAAAATAAATAGATATCCAAGCAATAATTTAATAAAACAGTTATATAAAAATTATTTGAGTTCCTTGGTCAAAAATACTTCTATAAAATTTGCGATTATTTTATGTGAAGTATAGTTTTAAATAGTAATAAACTTCAAATTGTTAATTGAAACGAAACAAAATAAAAAGACGAAGGAAGATTTATTCAACTGATAATTAAAAATAATAATAAAAATTAATAAAAATATTAGTAAAATTTTAATAAGTTGTGTTATGTAAATAATTATCTGGAAATGAATATTTTGTGTATTTTTAATGCTCATCAAACACATTCACTGCAATATATAGATAAAAAAAAATCAAGCAATTTTTTATAAGAGTTTTAATTCTAGTTTGTTTCTTAATACTGCGGTTAATAAGAAGTAATAAAAACTTACCATACGCCTTAGTTATTAAACTATTAAGTAATGTTACATTCTTCAGGGTTACGGTATGAAAAACTCATTAGCAATATCTTCAACTAGTATTTTATTGATTGAAATCACTTCGGTGTATTCGCAGCTATAGAAATATAAATAGCCATTCATGAAATTAATTAAGGAATGTTTTAATTCTAACGAATGAGGAATAATGAATACGTAATAGAAAATTAATATAATTTGAATAATTGACATAAAATAATTGTTTTTCATAATCAATATCTGAGCTAAACGTTTGGTGAAAATGTGAAGAAAAACGTATTTAGAATTAGAAACGCTTGAATGTTACACTGGTTGTAATTACGTTAATTATATATGAAGAGAAAATTCTAACGAAAATTAGTATTTTCAAGCAATTTCTTATTTGAAAGGAATTGTCCAAAACATTATGAAATTAAATGCGATTAAAAATTCGAGCTCGTGCCAAGGTCAAAACTATAACAGAATTGGAAAATGATGAATATAAAATATAAATAGATGTTTTTTTCGTTTTTAGAAGTATGTTTTATACGTTACGCTATCAATATGTTAAGTATTTGAAAATAAAAACTATGTTCAAACATATCTTAAAAAAGAAACTTTTTTATACTAACCCAATATATTTCAAAAAGATAATACTTTTATTTTCTTTACAGCTGTAATAGATAAATATATCTGAAGAAAGGATTTTTTTATTTGAAAAATATACCAATTTAAAATGCCAGGATGTTCATTTGTGTTTTCAAACTTTTCAGCCTATCACTATTTTTTTGGGCATTCCTAGCATTAATTTTCATATCGTTAATTGATATCTTAATTTTTAAGAAATAAAATCATTTTATCATTATAAAATAATACTAATAGTTGTTCAGGTAAAAGATGGATTTAATTGAATGAAATTATTGTACACACAAAATACTGCTCTAAACATCAGATATTTTCATCATATTAAGAAAGCCAATCAATTATGAAAGTGATTCAAAAAGTATTGATATTTGAAGACAAATGGCACCATTAAGGTAAATTATTGTTACCGTTTGGTACTTCCAATCTGTTGAATGAGACAAAAACAAATTTGATATTAATTCATAAATTAGTTTTGTGTTTCGGCAATCATTTGCCGCCAAATCAAATTTTCATAGCCACCAAGTCGCGATGTCAATTCATTTTGCGCCAAGGAGTCACCGTTGGCGAGACCTGGATTCATTATTATGCATCGGAAAACAAGAAAAAAAAAATCAAAACTTTAGTCGTTAAGTTACTTCCGGTGAAATATTTCCAAAAAAAAAAAAAAATCGTAGATGGTCTCTTTGGTGGGACATATTCTGACGAAAAGTTTTTGAGTGCGTCTTGATCACGAACACGAGTTACAGATACTTAGGTAGATGTCTAATGAATCATAGTGCTTATTGAAAACAAAACGTTTTCAATCATTTGAGCACAATCTCTTGGAATATATAAAAAACTTATTGATCGCGACCCTAGTATTAATTAAACGATAAAATTCTGGGAATGAATCAATTTTTTGTTACAAACTGTAATATACTGTAAACATGACGAAAAAAAATTACTTTCCTTATGGCGAACAGTTGTTTTAAAATGTGGATGTATATTTACAAACCTCTTTTAACAATATGATATCAATATTTTATTTGAAAAAAAGAAAAAAAAAAACCATTTAAAATATTTCACGTCATAGCGCAGGTATTTACTTTAACTTTGAAAAGATGATAGAAATTTGTTAAATGTACATTAATTTTAATAATGGATATTTAAAGTCAACTACAAACAGGCCTCGTTGATTTCAACAAATAATCTTAATTTCACATTAATGTTCTTATGGTTTCTGTTTTTCTTACATATTATGAGGGTAATAAAATTCGTAAGAATAAATCAAATGGTCCGGAATAATTCAATATATAAAACATCAACTGTTTGCCATATTAAATATAATATGGTGTTTAAGAATATCACTCGTCAGAATAAAACAAAAATCAGAATCGAAGTTAATTAAAAATTTATAAAAATCACACTAATGGATACCTCAAGATATACAGCTTGAATCAGAACATTATCATACTAGTATGGAACACAGTGTCAAAGATCAACTCTTGAGTAACCTCGTAATCATCAGTGCTTGCAAGTTTCGAACATCCAGCAAAAGGCCACAAAGAACTCTTGTTAGCTGCTTTGCTAGAATAATGAATCTACTGGTTCGGAGTGTCTGCTACACTCATCGAAGATAAACTCTGCAAGTCTCGGTCGTCAACTAAAGAAAGGAAATCTGCATAGGTCCAGGAAGGAATT
Source organism: Nephila pilipes (assembly GCA_019974015.1). NCBI lineage: Eukaryota > Metazoa > Arthropoda > Arachnida > Araneae > Nephilidae > Nephila > Nephila pilipes. The sequence continues at coordinate 596,966 of BMAW01035594.1, read as the reverse complement.
AATAGTTAGTGGGCAACAATAGTTTGAAGACTAAAGCAAAAGTTCCTTTTCCTCTTCTGTTATGTGTTCTGGTGTTTACGCTGGCATATAAATCAATACTAATGGTACACACGCAGAACACTGATAATTTTCATACATGTACATTTAGAAATAGGTTGTTCTAACGTGCCTTTTCATGGTAAGATCAGAAGGGTACAAGTGGTCCGAGAAGGGTCAACACTCTTCCATTTTAATAGAAATCCATATATATTTTAAGTAACTTTCCCCCAAATGTACAAAATATTATATTAATGTAAACTGATGATTCATCACTTCTTTCTCTTTGAATATCATCACAATTTCCTGATAAAACTTTTAAGAAATTAATTAAAAAAAATTATATGTCTATCTTTCTCTTCTCTGTGTAGACATAAAATTTTATACAAAATTTTAATATGACATTTTTTACAGTGTATTAATGAAATATAAATTTCATTCTGTTAATAGATAATAACAGACTTAATTTGTGTGTCATAACTGAAGTTATCAGTATTTTTGAGTTATGTAAAAATAAACGTAGTGGTGAATTGAGGTCAACGAACATTATTATTATGAGAATTTGATTCTAATTGTATGGCATTTACTATTATTTTACAGATTTTCAAAATTATTACCTGGAATATACCTATAAATACATAATTTCTTTCTCTTTTGAGGAGAAAAAAAAAACATTTGACCCCGTATGAGAATGAAATATATCATTCGAAAAAGAATAAATTCATTAATTTAAAATACTGAAAATGTTCCAAAATATCCAAAATTTGCCACAAATTTGGTTTCTTATTTCAAGAGTATCAGGTAAAGCCATGTTTACACATCAAGTAATTTTTCTCTTTTAGTTTTACAATTTCTTTTTATTAGCTAATATAATCTGTTCTATTGTATTATATTCAGTTCGAAATATTTGCTTTTGTTTCTGAAAATATTCTGTACATAGAAATGTGGGAAAAAATATAACATTCGACAATTACACCTAATAATTGATGTTGAATAAGGATTCCATCCCCACAAAATAGATTAAGAGGAAACTGTCAAAAGCTTTCAAATAAAGAAAAACATTCAGTTTTAATAATATTGTAAAAACCATTATTTTTTTGATGATTTTAAAATCAAAAAACTGGTGTCATTATTTTCTGGTTATTTCTTATAATCGGTATCAAAATGGATTTCTGCGGTGGCTTTTAATGCAATTAATCTTAAAGCAATAATTTTGTTATTTCTGAAAATTTAGTAACTCCGAACCTGATTATTTATTTCTAGAAAGACAACACAGGAAGAAAAACATATAAAAAAGGTTCAGTATTGATATTTTTGCGATAGTCTGGTTGATGTACTCTAAATAACATCAGTGGTTAAAAATTATTTATTAGATTCATGAGAGTATTGTACATATAAACATTCTATAATAATCTATTCATGCGAAAAAATACATTAACTTGACTTTTACTACATCTAGTTCACACAAAATTTATAATTTAAATAGAACTCCTTAAAAATTACGAAAAAGGAGAAGAAATATATATCAATTATTGATTGTCAATGACACAAAAATTTGGAAATTTAAAAAGCTTTGATTATATTTTTAGTTTTTAATTTATTTAAATTCAAGTCATCAAATTTTTCCATTAGTATTTCACATTGAATTTTACAACCTTTTATATTATTATACAAGTTTAAATCTTTTTTTTTTAAAAAATAATTCTAAAAACAATAAAAATTGACTAAATATAGTTATCCTGCGATAGCATATCACCAATTGAGAGTAAGTAAATGTTTGCTTATAGAGTTTGGTAGAATCAACCAAATTTTTAAGTTCTTTTTAAGTTATTCATTCCTAAATAATAAATATTTCTATTTTAAAACTAAATATAGTTAAGAGAGAAACTATCATCTGGTAATTTCAGTATTTCATTGTTTATTTAAGCTAATATTTTAATTTATTCTGTCTAAAGAAAGATACAAATAATTTCAAGCGACAAGACGTTTTCCTCGTGATTTTATATTTACTATTTATGTAATATCTATATCTCCCCGAATTTAAAAGATATAATTTATTCTCACTAAACCTCAAGTAAATAACCTGTATGAAACAATGTATTGTAGCAACACATAATTATTCACAACCTTCAAGATTCCTGAAATAGAAAATTTGCATATTCAATAAAATATGTCTTACTAAACCTAAAAATATTTATTAAGCTATTGAATAAGGTAAAGCCAGTATTATAAAAAATATCTTTAGTTATTATTTATTGAAAAGAACATAAAAATATGTTCTAAAAGAAAATTTTGCTTATAAACTTATAAGCAAATAAAGATTATTATTTAATGTTTTCACCTTGTGTTAAGTGGGTATTTCCAGAATATCTTAAAAGTGCTTTAGGTATGAAATTTCATAAACTATTTTAAAGTTTGTATGCTATTTTATTTATGGAATAAGCATAAAAGAATGCAAACACTTTAAAAAGTATAAAAATATATATGAGAAAAACAAATGTTATAATAAATTTATTTTGATTTATTAAGTATAATAATTTTTTCGAATAATTTAGTTTTCTTAGCGAAAAATATAACTAGAAAATAAAAAAAAAATGGAAATGTTTTTATACTTTACGTTAATTTCTGTTTTAATTTTTGAAATATTTACATATAGTTCTCATTCTTACTTTATCTAAAGCTAGATTTTTTAAAATTTTATATTAAGAATTTCATGCTTTAAAGTCACTTGTAATATCCATCTATATAAATTTTACTTAATGAAATCAATAATATCCTTCAAGTCTTTCTAACAAGCAATATATTTTAATATACTTTGACTTGAAAAAATAAAATAATCTTATTCTAATAACTAAAATTTAAAATGAATAGTAACATTACTAGTTAAAATTTAACTATGCCATCTAAATATTTTTATAAAAATCGAGATAGGAGTGTTTTTTGTTGTTGTTGTCTCAGAATGCCTTACATAAAGAAATAATTTCACACTATGTCTCATTAATCTTTAAATTTCTATTACAAGCCAAATAAGAAAATGGTTTCCTACAAATAAACTATAATCACTATAAACTATACCTGAAAATCAGTTGATAAATTGCGTATGCATATTAATTTTTTGAAAATAGCAGAAGTTAACAGTACAACGTTTTTTATGAGAATATAAATTATAAGTTTTGTTTTTAAATTGTGTATGATATAACAAATCTATTTATTATATTAATTTTTCTTATGTGAATTTTAATCATTGTGACTTAACAGGCTGTATTCTGTCAATCAATGTTTGATGCTAATCCACGAAATAAAGTTTGGATCATATATTCTCTTTCATATAGAATATCGAAAGTTTTTATGGTTCTATTGTTAATGAGTAAGAAAATCTGATAACATTTAATTAATACATTTTAAAATGTTAAATGTATGTGATGGTTTTATCTTCTTTATTACAGAAAGAAATACCACACCTACAAACTACTACATCCATTAATGCTACATCTACACAAACGAATACATCTATTTAAACTACATCTACAATACATCTTCTTTTAGTAGTAATATAGCTTCATGGAAAATTCTACATATAACTAACTTTGAAGAAATATGTAACACTTTATCCTGGAATTTAAGAATATTTAATAACCTTATTTACCTCAAAAATAGTTGCAAACCATCACAGACACTAAGTATTCCTACTATGGAATTAACTCCATGAATTGTAAGAAAACTGCCTATTTATTCCTGGCATAATTCGCTTGCACTTTCTCTTAGAAGCGTCATTTAAAAATTCAGTAACAATTCCGCAGAAAACGAGCCTTGGGAAATAAAAACTTAAATCAAAATCGTATGTTGTATTTTCATTTTGTTCAGTGAACTCTTCCTTGGTTTGAATTCTCTACAAGTTTTAATTTTCCATTATGATCTTATCTTTTTTTTAAATTATGACGTGGCGTACAACCACTTACGCTAGCTTGTGACATTGGGCTATTCGCGGTTTCTCTTCACTAACCTTGGGGACTTTTAATTGAGACTGATTGCTTTTGCTAAACAACCTTTGCCGAAACAAAAATGAAACGTGATTATGTAAAGCAGGTAGAAATGAAGTGAAGCGGTTGAGTTAGGAAATATATAAACTCCACTGAAAGTAGCGAGAGGGAGGCTGAAGGAGAAGTGAAGCTGGAGTTATAGATAAGCGGAAGAAGGATTGGAAAGAGAGGTTGAATTAAAGGGTTAGATTAAAGATTGTTGCAAAACGTTCCTTTATTACTGTTTTCAACAGTTGATCCAAAGTCTGAGTTGCAGTCAAGGAAGGATTAGTGGTAAGAGTCTGTTGGATTACTATTGGTGAGTTGAATTTAGTTACTTGAAATATTCCCTAGGAGAGCAAAGTGAGTTGTTGTCATAGTAAATATAAGTTAATAAAGTCCATAAATATTGTTCTAGTGTCTGTTTGATTAGTTAGTGTGTCTTAGTGTTTAATAATTGAATCTAGTTATGGCAGAAGAGGAAGCCCGCGTCGGGCGGGTGTCACACTGTCGCCCCCAACTTGGGGCCATTTTAAGAATAAAGGGTCGGACGGTACGGACGGTAGGGAAGGATTGAAAGGAAAGGTCGACATTTCTAAAACAATTTACTTTATTGACAGCTGAGCTACAAATCTACAGAACAATTCAAATAGAAATCTATCCTATCTCTCTTCCCGCTTTCCCCCTTCAATCCCCACTTTCTCTCTTGAAAGCTTAGACTATATATACACATATCAGTCTTAATTTGCATGTTTCCGTTCTCTTCTTCGGAGGAAGCCCTCTGATACAAATAACTGTTGAGGAGTAAAAACTCGCCAAGAGGACTATTAGTGACAAGGTCGCTGAAAGACCCGTCACAAGCTTACCTCTTTCTTCATGATCTTGTTTTCCTGCAACTGTTTTTTTATTTCGTTTTGTGCCATATTTTCGAATTTAGGTTTATTTGTATTAAAAGGAGATTAATTAAAAAGAAGGTTAGTATTTGGATAGTGTATTTAATTTTTAAAAACAGATGAAATTTATTCCTGAGTTGTGTTTCATATAAATATTTCAGAATAATGAAATTCATATATAAATATATTCACACTGTCTTTCATATAAATTTAAATTTTTGAAATAATTATAATTTCATTAAAATTATTATACATTTATGTAATAGCAGTTAATTAGAAATAAAAAAGATATTATTTATATATTTTTATTCATGCTTAAATTTTTCTTTTGGGAATCTTTTTTTAAAATATATAATTTTATACTTGTTATTCAGTTATTTACAATAAATATAGCATTATGCATTAATAAATGGTAGTAGATACACATACTTCTTACGAGTTGGAAGATAACTATAAATACTGAGTGTTTCATATCGAATGGGACAAAAAGAATAGCGCAATGTGACTGCGTAATGGATTTATTCAGCCGAAACAAATTTATTCTGCAAATACAATTATACAAGTTTTATTTGGCAAGAGGGAAAAATTATCGAATGACGAAATCGCCACTAGAGGTTCTGTTAAACAAAATGTCGTCCATGCAGGAGAAAGCGTACTGCGTTTTCGAATATGCCAATACCTCCTCGGTAACTGTTGTGCAAAGACATTTTCGCACGAAATTTCGTAAATAACCACCGCATTGGTATAACATAAGCAGGTGGGTGAAGCAGTTCCAGGATACCGGCTGCTTATGCAAGAACAAAAGCCCAGGACGAAAAGAAACAAAACCCGAAGTGGTTGAAAGAATTCGTGATTCGCTTTTACGGAGTCCCTCAAAATCAACGCGAAATGCATGTGCAGAACTAGCTGTCCCTTACACAACGGCGTGGAGTGTTTTACGGAAGTGTCTCCAATTCAAGCCGTACAGATATCAGATGGTCCAGGCTTTCAAACCTACTGACAAATCGTTGCGTAAGAATTTCTGCGTGAAATTTCAAGAAAAGCTCGCCGTGAATGGCTTCGAGAACACACTGATGTTTACCAATGATGCCACGTTCCACTTGTGTGACAAAGTTAATCGCCATAATTTAAGATTTTGGGGCACGGAAAATGTCCATGTAAAATTAGAACATCAGCGTGATTCTTCCAAGGTGAACGTTTTCTGAGATTTATCAAACAGTTGTGCTTTTGGTCCATTTTTCTTTGCTGAAAAATCAATTAATGGGGACATTTACCAAGACATGCTCTCTGAGTGGTTGCTCCCCCAGCTGGAGGAAGTTGTTCCTGATTTCATTTTGCAGCAAGATGGTGCTCCCCCACATTGGAATAAAAACGTATGTGAGTTTCTGAACGAACGTCTACCCCATCGCTGGATTGGCCATGCTGGGCCACAGGATTTGACATGTCTTCATTGGCCGCCGAGATCTCCAGATCTAACACCTGTGATTTTGTTTCTCTGGGGTTTCGTTAAAGACAAGGTGTTTGTGCGTCCACTTCTTCAGGACTTAGAGGATCTGAAGCAGCGGATAACTGCAGTGTTGAACTCCATCACAGAGGATATGCTATCACGTGTGTGGCAGGAGCTTGATTACCGTGTAGACATTTGTCGTGTCACCGGAGGAGCACATACTGAACCCCTGTAGAAACTTGAATAAATGCAGTTTTGAGGTAAATTTGAATTTTCCAAAATACATTAATTACAACGTTCACAATCATGTTTTCTTTTTGTCCCATTCAATATGAAACACCCTGTATTATCTTAGGTTTTAGTTTTTTTTACACGTGAGGCACACTTATATATCCTTCAAACGAAAAAAAAAATCATTTCCTCGATGGTTGAAATTTTACAAGTTTGTCTTAAAATCAAATGCACTTACGTGTTCCAAAATTTATCAGAAAACATAATTTTTCATTATCCATTTTCAACAGATGAAGTTGAAATAAGATAATAAATGTTTCTCTTTTTTAGAAGGGCTAATTGGCTTAAGACATTCAATCACAAATGAAATGTTTTCATTAAAAACATATTAGTAATGCATCTTTAAAACACGCAAAGACCTTAACAACACATATATAGTTTGTAAATTGAATGAAAAAAAATAAACACTTGGAATAAAATCAGTTAGTAAGCTGTTGTGATGCTAATTCACACATTTAGTTGAAACCAATCTTTTGTCAATAAGAGTGGACAACTATAGTTTTGATGATCATTATTTTTATATTATGTTGTCTTATTTATATTCATACTATTTAACTGCACTCATGCACAAAAAAAAATTAGCGCACCAAGAAATAATTGTGGGATAGTAACGAAACTTGGCATGAAGGTACATGTCAAGGAGATATGTAAATGATTAGAAATGCAGCGTGATTGCACAATACTTACAACCGTTAGAGAGCGTTTAACGTCGTTCTCCGTGGAGTATAAGTCAGGTAATCAAAGCTTGTTTCAGTTTGCTGAATCGTTTTACTGCGTTTTCGAAGACAATATAAGCAGCTGTCACAGTTTGAGAGGGGGAGAATCATCGGCATGGTGGAAGCTGGGTGATCAGCTAGGCGAGTAGCTCTTTAATTAGGCCGCTATGATTGTGTTGTGAGGAGGTGTTAGGACCAGTGAATCCGAGAGATGTCATTTACCCTAAGACCAGGCTTAGGACCCCCTCGACAGACCAGTCGTCGAGAAGACCGCTACATCGTAAGAAATGCACGCGCACAGCCAACTGCTTCATCGGCCGCCATACAGGCACAGGTAGCACCTTCACTAGGGGCCTCTGTGTCTTCTCGAACCATACGAAGGCACCTGGCGGAAGGACATTTGGAATCGCGGCACCCATTACGTGTGCTGCCCTGGACGCCCACCCATAGACTCCTTCGTTTGGAATGGTGCCGCGTACGTGGAAAATGGACTGCAGTGGAATGGAACAAGTCGTCTTTAGCGACGAATCCAGATTCAATCTCAGCAGTGAGGACAATCGTGTTCGTGTGTGGAGACACGATGGTGAACGCCTCAATCCTGCCTTTGCTTTACAGCGACACACCGCTCCCACAGCTGGTGCGATGGTATGGGGTGTTATTGCTTACAATACACAATCACCCCTAGTATTGATCCGTGGCACCATGACAGCCCAGCGGTATGTCCATGAGATCCTGCAAAAACATGGGTTGCCACTCAAGCAACGGCTCCCAAGAGCCCTTTTTCCACAAGACAATGCTCGTCCTTACACGGCAAGGGTGTCACAAGACTGTCTCCACACTGTTACTACCCTTGCATGGCCTGCCCGATCCCCAGATTTGTCTCCAATGGAGCATATCTAGGATCATTTGGGATGGCGAGTTGGGGATCCCACGAGTTTGTACGAATCAGAGGCAAGGTTACAGCAAATATGGAACGAAATGTTTCAAGACATCATACAGAACTTGTATGCTTCAATGAACGATCGTATCGTATCGTGCATTCGCGCTACAGGGGGTTCAACAGTGTATTAAATCCTCCGTTTCTTTTGCCTTTTTCTCTGAAATAAACAATCATTTTTCTTTGATTTTCTAATCATTTACTTATGTCAAAGTAGTAATTACGTGTGTAAGATTTCGTTTCATTTTGACAATTTCTTCTAGGTGCGCTGAATTTTTTGTCCATGAGCTTATAGGATGTTAGTCTCTCTCTTTTTATTTGTTTACTACAAATATAACAACTAGGGTTGTATGTGCTTAAAATGATCAAAAATGTATTTACTTTTTTAATGAAGGTTTTATCTCAAGCAACAATCCTAACATTGAATCCGATTTCTTCATTATCCTTGGATATTTAAAGTGGAATTGAATAACTATGTAAACAAACCACTCAATCCAAAACTTCTTTTCTCATGCATAAGATGGATTTGGAGTTATTGAAAATGAAAAGTCGGTTTTAAATCAGTTTCTAGATGATAAAACAGTTAATGGTGAACAGACTTCCGTAATCACCACCTCAGGTAGATGACATGAGGTCACTTACGTTTGTACTACCTAATTTCCATTCCAAACCGATGATTTTTAGTTTAATTTCAGCAGATGTCAACATTATTCAACCTTGAAAAGATCCTACATGAATACACGACTTTACTTAAATTTAACTAGTCCTGGAGTTCATGACTTCGATGCTACTGTGTAGCCAGTACTCTAAAGAAATATAAAATAAGAGATATTTCTTTTAATTTAGTTATAATAATATTCTTCCTCTATTTTACAAAAAAACTTTTTTGTTGATATTTTAATTTTCCTCATGCAGCAGTTCATACTTCTTACTTTTGCTACTAAATTGAACTCACAGACTGATTTAAACTTCTCAAACTCTAATATAAGTTCTGAAAATTTTTCTACATATCATTTATTTTTATTTGAATACAAAAAATTGTATTATTTATTTCGAAACGAATTACTTGTATTTTAGACAGTTTAATACCATAACGTGCGATCGAGATATGCCTTCCTCAGTGCGATACCAAAAGACATATCTCCTATTTCTCAGACAAGAGCTTGGTGACCACTAAATTGAGGAAGATGCTGATGAGTAAAAGGATATTGCGGGAAATTCATATTTTCCCCATGTACAGGCGGATAAGACTTCAAAGAGATCAGTTCAGTTACCGCAAGGCACTGCGTCGATGAGAACTTCCAAAAGAAGATTGAAGTGAATACTAAAACACTCTTGATTTACAAATTGGCACTTTAGATGGCAAGATAATACCAAAGGTAGACTTACGCATGAAATCTTGCCCAAACCGGAACTCTATCTCCTGGTGAGAGATAAAATGATAGTTCAGCTGGTGATTGGACATGGAAGATTCCCGTTGTATCTCAAGAGGTTTGGAATCGCGAATAAGGGCACTTGCGATTATGGGGAAGATGGCAATGTCACCCATTATTTCCGTAGGTCTCCCAGAACCAGGGGGTTGACCTCGCGCTCAAGTTAAAGAACCTAGTAATCCTTCGATATTTGTTGATAAAGTAAACGAGATGACCTCGGCCATTTCGTCAGTACCCGTTTGAGTCAGGGGATAGCCCCACCTCTCGGTAGGAAAGAGTCCCACCATGGGTTTAAGAGGCTTCATAGATGCCTAGGACTCGAATACTACAGCCCTTGGTGTCCTCTAGGCGAAAAAGTCTGCAAAGAGTTTTACACACCAGGGCAGACAATTCGCTGCAATTCCATTTTAGATGCTTGTTAGTACTTCGATACGACAATATGACAGAGGGTAAGCCCCAAACACTTGATAGAAAAGAGTCCCACCATTAGTGTAAGGGGCTATAAAGATGCCTAGGCTCAAATACTATAGCTCCTGGTATCCTCCAAGGTGTAAAAAGCTGCATAGAAGTCTAGGTACCAGGACTACAAGATGGGGCAAATCTCCTAAAACGTTTTGTCCGTACTTTGGTACGACAAGGAAACTCCTTCGGGAACACTTTTATCAAGTATATAACTAGGGGTAGTGGGGGCCCACGCCTAATTTTCTGATTGCCGCAGCTCATTGGCAGTCAGCCGGTTTCAAGCCCGGAAAGTGGGGTTTCTTGATAGTAACATTCGATTAGATGTCTGGACACATCCAAAGTCCCGGAGCAGCAAGACTAGAGTGCAAGTGCGTCATGAAGCTCCGTTGAGCTGTTAGTTCTTTGACTGAGCGCCTTTCAATTCAAACCCCACAGTGAACTATGTGCGGATGGGGGAGCGCTCGAATTAATGTAGTGTGGGCAAGAGAAAAAAAATACTCGAGTAAACGGACATAAAGAACCTAAGAGAGAGAGACGTTCTGCCGCGATCAGAAGAAAAAAAGAAGCTTTGAGGCCTTTGACGTCGTCTGTGGAAATTAATGATCTAAGGGTGAATATCTCCTTTTATAAATACATTAATAGCTCTATAAATACAATCCAGAGAATTCTGTTTGTGGCCTAGCATCAGCTTGCAAAATGTTTTTGAACCAAATCCAAACACTCCTTCCTAACTTATCTCATCCTGTTCCATAATAAATATAACCTTTCTCTTAAAATAATAGCTATTTGCTAGATTTTCAGGGACACACTCATGGTGAATTCAAGATTTTCTTGCCAACACTTAAAGCGATTACACTTCTAATACCCTTATGTTATTGATTATAATGCATCATTAATTTTAGTAAAAATAATCTCTAATGTTTCAATTGCAGATTTATTTATTTTATAAAATAATTTTAATGCTGTGGCGTAGTTCTTTCGACCTTGAAACAAATTTTTACCTACATTTTTTTCCAAGGAACAGAAAAGAATTGCAGCTTTTGTTGTGTATACTGGAAAAAGGAAACCAGTTTAAATTGTCTTTAAAAGAATAAAATAATAGAAATATCAATCACATTCTTAGTAGTATATTTATTATATCACTTTTTTTTTATTTTGTGGCTTGATCTTTTAATTTGTTCGGCATGAGCTCACCTTGTAAAACTTCTGGTACTTTGTATCCCATATATTTTATTTCCTTGTTTATATTTTGTACATTCAAGTATGTTTATGTTTCCAAAAAAGTTCTTACGTATAGAAAATTTTGATACTCTTAGTATGAAACATTAGTTTTCAATGATACTCATTTCTTAGTATAACATGTAGCAAGACAAATTTTTTATAAAGAAAGTTTTCAAAACTTCTTTAATATAAAGATTTTAACGACAGCCGATAAATTTATTTTATTCCTTTTATACTATTTACTCTACTTTACTTTTATACGTTACTAAGAATTGGCAGTATTCCAAATTATAATGCTGCAAACCTATAACTTTGAAATATATAGAGTATTTCAAAAATAAATAAACAGGATTTTCGTAAGGTGGTAAAATACAAAGAATAAAATAAAATGTGTATCGTTTTTCGGGAGGAAAAACATATAAATAAAATGATTCAATTTTTAAACTGAAGTCCAGAATAAAGTATTATTATTTAAGAATATTTCAGGATTTTAATAGGGGGATATAATGAAAATTATCACTGTAATTACTAAGCATTACATTTTTTCTCAGACGAGCATATTTCTCACGAAATTCTTTTTGAAAGAAATTGAATATTTTGGAAGTTACATAAAAAACAACTGAAATTTTTAGAACAAGATAAATTTATTCGAAGAAATACCTTCTAATTTCTTGTTTTGTAACAGGAAAATAACATATAATGTTCTTATAGGTATAAGTTGTGCTTGTTTTACAATGAAAATTTCTACTTCTATATTTGCTTGCCAATTTCTTAAATTTCAAATTAACTTTCTTATCATTTTAAAACTACTTTTGGTTTGGTTTGTGTTTATTAACGTCGCACTAGAAGCAACACGAGAGCTATTGGCAATGAACCTCGTAATTTTGAACCTCTGTCAAGTGACGAGGAAGACATCTGAGCTGGCACCCCACTCTCCAAACTTCCACACTACGCCATCGAGAGGATTTCAGACCCCGACAGATTAAACATGCATCAGCTCCAGCTGCACGGCGAGACTTTAGTGGCATCCAAGCCCGAATTCGCGCCTGGACGGAAACTGCCAACCACGAGTCTGTGGCCATGACCACTAGGCTACCGCGGTCACCTTAAAACTACGATCTTTGGTGCTGAATAACATAATAAGGGTTATTATATCATTGAATTTAAATATCGAATATGAAATTTTTTAAAAATATCTATCTTGAAAAACGATGATTCTTTTCATAACACCAAACAGAAATGACGTGAAAAGTGGTATGTGAAACTGTTTAATCTAGATAAATATACATTGTTTTGACAAGCATGGAAAAGTATATAAATTTAAGTATTTATTTTATTTTTAAACACACAAATTTATCACCTTATCTAGGAAAAGAAAATTTTAACTACGAATATTTATCGATATGATTTATATGTAAGACAATTTCTAGCGAAAGTATTCCAAATATCTTGATGTATAAAAGACAAGGAAATGTTTCGAACTGCTTGATCTTCTGCTAAATAAATAATTAAAGATATAAGTACTTACTGAAAATATATGAATTATTTGAATGCGATTATTTTTTTCTATTGTCTCGTGATGAAAATAGCTTTAAGAGACATTTTTTTAAGTTTTTTTTATGCAACCTGCTTGTATTAAGTTTAACAATCATATTGGTTTCTTTGATATTCTAGACTAAATATCTGTTACATCTAATTTTTTAAATATTCTTTAGATTCTATTCATTCATGCGAAATAGTTTTTTTAGGTAACATAAGACTTTATATTCTATTCGTCTAATATAATTAACATAAGATTTTACATTCTATTCGTCTAATTCGTCTAAGAGTATTTAATAAAACCAATGTTATCGAAAGCCAAAATATCATTCTCTAACACGCCTAAATAAACAGAATACTTAAACTGAAATTTCTTAATTATTATGCATTATGCTCTATTTTGTTATATTTTATTTATTGTACCATTTTCTTAATATGAATAAAAATAACTGATATTAAAGCACTTATAAAACAAAAAATATCTAATACGCTTAAAAGCATTATGTACCTTAACATAATAGTTTTATTAATTAGCATTTATTTTTGAAATAATTAAGTTCTTTAATCTCGTCACTGGAAGTGCCTATTTAAAAATTATTCATTAATTATGAATAATTTTTATGATTATTATGAAGTATAAGATATCAGTTTTCATAATTGCATATTATTAAAATTGACATCTTATTATTCATAATAATCGAAATTGTTTTGAAACTCATAATATTATCGTTTCTTTTTAACCACTATTTTTTACACTTCAATTAGACTTTAAGCTAATTTTTCATGTTTTACATTTATTAAACATATCAAAAGCATATAAAAATAATTCTATATGAAAAAATCCGAATCATTAATATACTATTTATCACCACATACGTATTGTAAGAGGGGAGAAGGAAAAGAATCAGTAAATTTAAAAATTAGAAAATGTCTTCATAAATCTAAAAGAAAGTAAAAAAAAAAAAAAAAAAAAAATGATGCAAAAAAAAAGAGAATTTGTAAAAAAATTAATTTCGAACCCATAAAAACTCATAACAGTCAGACGAGTTATGCTGATTGTCTTAGTGTAGCAAAATGTCATCCGAAGCATTATCTTGACTGAGGTTTAGCCATTCGGTATTAACTCCTAGTTTCGTTTCGAGAGCTACTCGTATTTCAAGTAAAAAAAAAAGTTTAAACGCTTCATTAAACTGTTACCTTTTTACTATCATTTTCAGATCCAATGCTTTGATATATATATATTTTTAATTTTTGCATTTCCTTTTAAAAATAAAAGAAAAAAAACTGCATAAAAGGAGAAAAATTCTAATCGAGCTAAACAAAGCTTTTATGAGTAAATTGTTAAGATAAAAAAGGAGAATGAGCAACCAAGTGCCCTTAATTTTTATAATAATTATATTAAAACTTCACTAACCACCCAATTTATATTATTCGTATAATATACAAATTTATTTATTCATGTACATATATATGAATAAATTCATATATATATATATATGCATGTATAAGACATTTATGAGGAGTGGCTATTAAATAACGAGACTGGCGCAGTAAAACATTTTATTTTGATTTCATGCATATTTAAATATTATCACCTTCAATATCCCCCCTCTATCCCTATAAAGCTCCATGCGAATCTTTCATTGGTGAAAACGGCACTGGTAGTCTTCTTTTGTCAGCTCCTTTATGACGAGGGCTTTCTTCTTTTTCACAGCTTCAATGGACTCAAATATTGTTTCTTTTAATGCAGATTTCTCTTTAGGTAAAATATAGAAGTCTCAAGACCCGGTGATTCGGGTGAATGATTAAACGCTGGGATGTTATACTTGGCTAGAAACCACGTATTCTTTTGACGGAAAATTTTACAGTAAAGATTTTCTGTCAATTACTTCAATTACTTCATTCTCAGCAATCCATGTATTCTTAACCAACAGCCAGATCGAACATGATTACGGATTGTTTCGATATTATTACCTATTTTTAACGTGAAATGGTGATTTCAATAATCTTCAACGTGTTTTCGACCATTTTGAAAACGCTAAAATCACACAAAAACACCTGCACACGATAAATATTCGTTGCCATGCATTTCTTTCATTAAATTATTAGTAACGGTATTTCTAAGTTTTATGTGAAATTTTACAGTAATTCATTACTCTTTTTTTACATTTATCTTTTTTTCCGGTGAAACAAAAAAAAAAAAAAAAATAACACTAATACGAATTAAGGCTATAGGTATATGGAAATGTTTACAGAAGCGGGAGTCACTGCATTCGAAAGAGAAGGCTTCAAGCTAAATAGTTGTTTTTCACTGGCGTTTGGTGCATGCGTGCTTTTTCTGTAGCGGTGTCAGTCCCATTATTTAATAACCACACCTCATACATTTAATAGTTATGAAGAATTTGCAAGGGTGAACGGGAACACTTGTTTTGATTTAGTATTTTTTTAAAAAAATGAAGTAATTTTAATAACGTATTTCATATGTTCGTCACTTAAGAAATAATAAAATTGCATTCATTTTTATAAATTTCAGAAAACATTTTGCATTGTGATTGTAATTAATTAATTAGCAGATAGGAAGAGACGTGAGTAAAAATTAAGGAGACGTTCTTACTAGAGACGTGAACAAAAATTTTAACTAATTATAGTTGGGAAGTGGAAACTTTTTCCTCTAAAATGGAAATAATTAGTATTTCCTAGTGATTAATTAGCTGAAAGAGTTATCCAATATGCTACGTAATTAAATGCAATTAAAAACAACCCTCTGCAAACTTCCAAAATTTTCATAACAATGAAAGAAGCAATAAATATTAATTTGTGTGTGAATCTCAAAATAGTTTACATATGTAACTCATTAGTATTAAAACTTTGAAAACATATGAGTCATATTTTGACATTTTTAAAAAGGTACCTCACGTTATCATTATACTGAAATTTTTACAAAAAAATTTAATTTAGCTTATTATTTCAACACATTTGCCATAAATGGATATGTCTTCACAACACTTTTTCTTTTCAGTTGGAAAAGAAATCAAATAAATGTCTTAACGATAGTTATTTAATAAAATGAACAATTTAAAATATTTCAGTTAATGATTTGAATTTATCATTAGGAAATTGAAACATCGTGAAATTTGTTTTTACTTAAGAACTTTTTGCAGTTTTGTATAAATTCTTAGACGATATTTACATTAAAAAGTTTGTATAATAGATAAATTTAAATATTTAATTTTTAAGGTGTTGGAAGTAAATACCCGTCACACATACATTGCAAAATAAAATATATTTCTCTTGATTGTAAAGTATAATATTAATCACTCAAGGGTACATGTTAATGCAAATTCATTTCAGAAGCATCAGAAACATCAAAATTTATCAATGAAATTGTATAATAATCTGCACAAAATAATCCTCAAAAGCCTAGTAAGTAGTAAGATAATGAGTACTTATTGACATGGAAAAATTCTGCTAGTATAATGTCATACGATCACACAGAAATGTGAATAGAATTACCTCTTTAGGTACATGGTTTTACCAAAATGTTTCACTGAACATATAACAAATTAAACAATTGATATAGTAAGCAATATATATTCGAATTATATAAAAAAACTATTTAAATAATGAATATATCTTATTTCTGAAGAAAATATATCTGATATATGGTCAATTTAATGATTGATAACTTTCTGGAAAAAAACATTTGATTAATGCTCAACGATTTCTTTAGAAAAAATAGTAAATAAAATATTTTCAGTTGTTTTGTCTTATTAAAATCAAGTTGGATACACGTAATGAACTAGTGACTATGAGAAAGGACCAAAAGATAATAAATAAATAAAATATCAGATTTAGCATATCGCTTAATATTTTAGCGTTATTCTAGCTCAGACATCGATGCCTGTTTGTGCGATCAACTACAACATTAAAGTTTCAAATTATGAACATGTATTTCCAGTTCTTTAAAAAAAACTCTTAATAATTTCCAAAATGTTTATTATTTAAAATAATGAATAATTAAAGTCAAAGATGATAAAGAAGCATATTTGATTTTAAACCGAACAATTCAATATTGTCATGGTGTCTAGAGAATATCATGGCTTACGATTATATCATAATTTCACTTTTTGTATTTATAACTACTTCATTAGTAACTTAATAACTACATTTTGTAAAACATGTGCATTACCTAGATAAATTATATTTGTATAAAGAAAACTGAAGAAATACGAACATTTTTCTACAAACTAAATCATAATCTATATTCAATGTTCAATTACAGTTTTATCCATAAAAAGGCTCAAGTAAAAAAGAAACAAAATATTTCTGACAGAAACCTAAGTTATTTAACAGATATCGTTTTCTCTTAATCGATTACATAAACAGAATTGTTCTAATAAGTTTAAATTTTATATATTTGGACAATCACTATTTACTTTTAAGAAAAACATTATATGTTTGTGGTCAATTATTGGATGTATCGTAGAAAAGTTAACTTTTTGTTTATGAAATTCAATTCAACCAGAAATTATTTATTAACACACACACACACACACACACA
>BMAW01035594.1:564955-579011 GCA_019974015.1 Nephila pilipes | reverse complement strand
AAAAAAGTAACAATGGGAATTTTAACTTTTTATCATCGTTGTATTTTTTTTATTAAATAAACTTAAAAATCTAAACCAGTAAATATGTCTTTCATTTATCAGTTATATCGAAAATCTATCCAAAACTCATTCAACCAAAGAGAATTACCAATCATACACTATTTGTTTATATAACTGTACCTCCACAGAGTTTCAAAATACGAAAACAGTTCGAAAACCGAAAATAAGCGAGAGAAACTGAGAAAAATAAAGAGAAGTTAGAAAAACCCTCGATTTCGAAACCATTACCTCGTTTGAGAAGGAGAATGATTCTAAATTGGTTTTCTGGACGTAGCAAAAAGTAGTGTCCGTTAAATATCAGTAAAGTTACCTGCACTGGAAGGAAAGCCAATCGGTATCGACTACTAGTTTTGACTCGAGGGTTTTTCGAGTAAAAAGGTTCAACGCTTCATTGAACGGTTTCTCTTAATCTATCCCTTTCAGAACCAGCATGTTCACTTTTTTTTAGCTTGCTTGTTCCTTTTCAAAAACTTTCAGGAAATGGGGAAAAATTCTGTTGAAGTTAAAGAATGTTTTCGACGCGTAAGAAAGTTGAAATGAAAAGAAAAAGGGCCGCGCATGCGGTTTTAGTTTCTAATAAGAATGAATTAAATGTGATTCAATTTATCTTTTATCACATTGCAATGATATGTCTTTAAAATTATAAGGCGGAAAATTAGCTTTGCTCTCTCTCTCTGCAGATGTAGAAAACAGTATGGCAGAAAATAAAGTGTGTGTTTTTCTCTAGGTTTTATACGAAACAAAGAAAATAACAAGAAATGGAATGCAACGAAAAAGAAATAAAATATAATGGTAAGATATTTAAGCAATTGTTATAAAACAAAGTATTAACGTTCAGTGAAAAAAAGTTTATTTTCTTTAGGTAAAAAAGCATAGAAAAATTTTAATTTATATATTTTAAGACAATTATTTACATTAACAAGTATAAAACATTAGTACTATTGTAAAATTAATGTAATATAAAATGTAAATTCTAAATACATTTAATTAACGCATTTTTCTTTCTTAATTATTTATTCCAGTATTACCGCATTAAATTATTTTGCAACCATAGGTCTTCATGTAAATTTTAAGCACCAGACTTCAAATGATCTGTGATATTTATTGACACACACGCACATACAGATGTGTTACTAAATATGATTACTTTCTCAATATCATATGTTACAAATTTTGCGACCTTAATCATTAAGTTAAGCACAACCCAAAGTAAATCAATGTGCATCAGTGGTGGGGAAAATGATATTAATTTTAATCATATTCTACATATATTTAAAATATTTAACAGATATTCGGTATTTCCTTTGTAAAGGATGATTTTATATAACGGAGTTTCAAACTTTACAAAGGAAAACTGTAATACAATTTAAATCCTTTTTTCAGAAGCATAAACACGAACCTTAAGAATAATAACATCCTAATGTTAAAAATATCTGGAATGGGAAAAAAAAGTAAGTATTAGTGATTTGGATTGTTCTGTATAGCATTTGACAATATGGGATCTGCAAAGATTTTTTAAAATTTTCCTTGATGTTTTTCTGGTATTTTTTATCTGTTAAAAATGTATTGAATAAATTTATTAATATAAGGGTTTCTTAAGCCATTTCTCGTATCCGGTATATCAAGAAACAAATTTTGTTAATAATTTGTTGTTCCTATAGAGTTCTTCTGTAATCGTTATAAAGCAAAGGTAATACATGATTTTACTTCCAAATTTTTAAAAAAAATTAGATTTATAAAGAAAGAAATCATACATACATCATGAATAACATATCTTAATTGTATAATCAATGAAAATGTTGATAAAATTATGAACACTTCAAACACACACACACACATAGGAACTAACGAAACTGACGCAGCTACAGAAAAAAAATTAACGTCAGTGACTGACAGCTGTTTAGCGTAATTCCTTCTCTTTGGAAAGCAGTATCTCTCACTTCTGTAAACAAACTCATATAGCCGTAGTCTTCGTTTAACATTCGAGTTATTTTTTGTTTCGATGGAAAAAGTTATAACTGTAAATATAGAGCAACGAATTGTTGAGAAATTTCACATGAAACTTGGAATAACAGATACTGAAAGTTATAACTTATTAAAAGAAGTAAATGGTATTGAATATTTATCGCTCGCAATTATTTTTAAGTGATATAAGCGTTTTCAAGATGGCCAAGAAGACTTTGAAGATAATTCACGACAGGGTAGCACTTCTCCGTCAAAAACGGATGACAATATCGAAAAAATTGGTAATCTTTTATCATCTGACCGTTGCAGAGACTGTAGGAATCGACAAAGAATCCGTAAGGAAAATTTTGCATAACAATTTTATCATGCAAAGAGTGTGCTTCGATCTGTCAGTCGATTAAATATTCGTGCGGTTGCTGAGACTATAAGAATTGACAAGCAATCCGCACAGTAGATTTTACGTAACAATTTTAACATGCAAAAAGAATGTGAAAAACGGGGCCTAAAATTCTCACTTTTGAACAACCATAAAACTCATAAAAATAATTTTACACATAATTTTAATGTCATTGAAAACAAAATCAAACTTACTGGAAAGGATAACAAAGTGTAAAAAATTGTGGTTTATATTTATGATCCTGAAATGAAGCACCAATCAATGTACTTGAAAAGCCCATCTTCACTTCGAGAAAATTAGGCTCGAAAGAGCAAATCAAAATTTTAAGCAATGAAAATAGTTTTTATAGATATTCATAGGATTATATACCTTCACTGGGTACTTGAATGTCAAACTATTAATCAATATTACTACCTTCACTCTCTGGCAGAATTCCGTGAGGTGATAAGGAAAAGCCGACATGAATTGCGGAAGGACAAGTCATTCTTAATTCTTAATTGTCTGTCAAGATGTTTCTAGGACATGTACAGCATCCCAGAGTTAGTCAATTCGCCTTATTCACCAGATATTGTGCCATACTACTTCTATCTGTTTTCTAAGGTGAAATATGCATTAAAAGGAACTAGATTTGAGTCAGTTGAAGCTGTGAAAGGAAAAGTGGCTCGCGTCCTGAAGGAGCTGAAAGAATAAGATTCCCAGCACTGTTTCGAACAATAAAAGATTCAGTTGGTGCATTGTGGGGATAGAAGAAAAGAATTAAAATATTGAAAGTGATAATAAGTAAAAATATATGAAATCAAGATAAAAAAAATTACAGCATTAGTCTCGTTTTTTAATAGACACTCCTCGTATATATGCACATTATACGTGACACTGAAAATTGAACACCATCTACGCATATTCAGAAAAATAAGTAAATTGCAGAGTAGATGTAATGCTTTGAGTTATGTAAATGAAGTGAAGCTCATTGCTTTCAGATTCAGCGAGATATCTTCGAGATATTAAGGAATCTTCAGAATAAGAAATAGTTCCGTTGCACTGACGGTCAGAGTAATCTTATTGCAAATTCTTCTGTTGAAGATGAAATGTTTAGTACAGAGAACTCCAGGATGCCAAAAACAGAGGCACTTCCATAAGACAGGCTGTTACACCGGGGGTTGGTGATAGGATTGAGAAGAACAGTATAGTCTCGGCACCGAATCGCAGAAGACAGGCATCTACATGCTTCTACCGTACACCAGCTGAGGCAAAGATGGTTCTAAGAAGTTAATGTGTTACTTTTCAGAAGTGGCGGTACTACTAGAGGCAAGTCAGCATGTGTGGACAAATCCCACCTTAGGCTTCTTCCAATGACATTTTATGGAAGGCTCAAAATACTTTTGAAACTACCATATCGAGCAGGGCTGTTATTCGCCAGTTGGTATTCTGGGACCTACACTCATGGCTTCCATTGAGACAAGCGTACAGGTACATCCATTTGCGATGATGTAGAATTAGAGCCGCATAGAATTCGGTGTGGCATGACACAGTATTTTGCTTGCGGTATAATGTACCAACGATACATGGATGGTGGGCTCTATTCTAAAACACTGCCATTTTTTCAGTGAATACCAAATATCATTTACATGCAGATCATTTACCAGACTACACGAATGCGCATCAGCTAGCACATGCATGCCATCAGGTGGGTTGGGTCTTGAACACCTGTCTCATTAGACCCTTCACAATTGAACATGTTTGAGACGTAATGACATGTCGTTTGCGTATGTTGCTAACATAGCATTTAGAAGACGAACTGCGGCAAGTGATTGAGAGAGAAAGGACTGCTATCTCTAAGGTGACCATCTCTATATTCTCTGAGACGTGTTACTGAATGTATTGTCACCAAGGATGGTACAACAAATTACTTAGCATATTGTATATCACTCAATTTATAAGTGTAACATGTCGTAATGAATAAACATCACTTATTGTTCTTTACATTCTTTATGTTTTTCCCGATTTTCATCACTCTCTGTGTATGCTCTGTAAGTGTTGCTCTATCACTGCCACGTAGTGTACATATATTTCTGTGCGTTTGTAAATAAAACGTTTATAAACATAAATATATGAGCAAGAAAATAACTAATTACTAATATTCATAAAATATGAGGTTTCGCGCAAAATTTAAAAATAATTAATCTCTAAATATCATTAGTTATTGGATGATCGTCGCAAAAGAAAGAAATAATACCAAGTTACATATATTAATAAATGCATACTACACATGAATTTTAACAAAATTATCACCTATTGGGAAATGATAAATGCTTATTTTTGTTTATGTTTCTTGAATTGTTCTTATGATTTTCCTTCATACATCAACCCATGATTGAATTTAGTAAATATTTCGAAATTATGTATCTTATTTTAACTCTCTGTTGAATAAATATCATCGGTGTTATTATTCTCAAGTGTTTGCCTCATTTGTATTGGTCATTAAATAATAAATTATTTAATGATAAAATCTTACGAATTTACTTTAAATTTTTTTTAACTGGGCTAGTGTTATAGGCTCAAATAACTGAAAAATGCAATTTTGAGAAACTGATTTGATTCATAAAAACATAACTCAATAATACGTGACTAATTTGTTTAAAGAATATGAATTAAATTAGTTATATCTCTGAACACATTACCTGCACAAATCTACATATATTTAACCTGATAATATATATAATAGCAAAACATGTTATATTTCTCATCTTACTGAATATATGATTGAAAACCAATGTGCTGTTATCTAAATAAAAGGAAATTTTAAGTATTTGAACTTATTACTTATTGATATCAAGAAAAAAAAATACATTAAAGATTGTGATTGTGTCTCTTCCCTTATACAAGAAGTTCTTTTGTGTTAGAAAAGAAATATATGATTAAAAAATGAGACAACATTAGAAATATTGTATATTGAAATGTATTTTATTTAAAATAGTAATTTCTCTATTCTTACGTAAGTCTTGATTCATTGACATTCTTAGAATTTTTTTTTTATCAAAATTTGATTGTCAATTTGTTTTAATACCCTTGTATTGAACAGAGAGATATAATTGACAACTACTTAAGATAAGATAAACACACTATTTTTTATTTCATTCATTTATTTTTATAATGATATTTGTTATTTATTTGTATTTAGAAAAGGAAGGATTGGCTTGTTTATATATATATGTGTGAGTGGATGATCTAGTTACAATCAGTGAGTGAATTATTTGGTCTCTTTTATTCGTCTTTTTCCTCCACTAAAGAAGAATACAGCTCAACAATATTTAGTTCAGCGGCATAATTACCATACAAGCCATCATGCTCTATTTTGTTTACCAGTAGTTTATGCTTTTACGTACTTAGCTAGTTTATTTTGAGAGCCACACAAAACTTCATTAAATGATAAAGTTGTTATTTTTTAAAATACGAATATGTGAAGAAAAAAAAAAGAATTGCTTGAGATGTTTTATTCCTTTTAAAAAAATAATTGAAGATGTAAATCAAGTTATGTTTTGATGCATCAGTTTTCAGCTTTCTTTCCAGGAATGGGGTTAGCTGAACTCACAATCCAAAGCTGTGACTCACAAAAAAAAAAAGATTTTGAAATTGAAGTCACAGAAACGTTTTCTGCTTCAACTAAATTATCTAAATGCTATTAAGAGAAAATTTAGGAATTTTTAAAACCATTTAAAAAATCAAATTTTTTTTTTGTTTAACATAAATATTATGTCCAAAGCTTAGTTCATAAGTAACTGAGAATTGCTTTTAAATTGTTCAAGAATACAGAAAGAAACTTATAATTCAAGTTCTTAAATGTCATGATCACGAATTTTTTTTGAAGAAAAGTATTAACATCTCAGATCCCGATAGTAATATTAGAAGTAATTTAATTTTGTTCTTGTCTCGCTGTAAAATAAAATTGAGAGAGCTCAGTATTCAGCCTATAAAACATTATACAATAGGTCCAAGCAAAGCACCCATCACACTTCAGTCGAAAAGGTTTTATTCACGTTATTGCAAATTCTTTATACGAAAAAATCACACAGATAACAAACATTGGTAACAATAACCTCCATTCCAAAAACTTTTCGTTACGTCAAACATGCTCTACATTGCAATATAAAAATAAAAAAAATGTGTAATAGTTGAATTCACCTAAGAATATCAAAAACAGTAGTAAGTTAATGATTTATCACTTACGAACTCTCAACGAAGGAAAAGAGGTTCTTATTTATATTTTGTTTCAAAATATCGTTTAGAGGCAAACAATCGTTTCCTGTAAATATCCGTCCTTAGCTTTTCGATATAATTATTGCAAATATAGTAATAATTTCTTGGTATTATTCATATATTAGCTACAGTAATAAATGCCTTCATTGGAAGCATAAACGATAAAATGACCGATTCCAAAGACAGCTTATAAAACAGAATTAAATTTTATATTGTTCGAAAAGAAAGAAGATAAATATTTCAAAAAGTCTCTGATAATATATAAGGTTCCTTAAGTTTTTAATTCAAGACAGCCAATCGATCCCTAAATATTTTAACATTTAATAGAAGTATCCAAAAACTATGCAAAATTCATTTTATCTAAATAAATAAGTTTTCAATTATATATATATATATATATGTGTGTGTGTGTGTGTGTGTGTGTGTGTGTGTGTATAAGAAAATAATGATGTTGGGTTGAAAAATGTGAAACCGTCTCAATAGGCCTAAAAAATACGCATAGAAAGTTCAAAATCTTTATTTCAAGCTCTGCAGTTCGTAAGAATAAGCTCAATGGTGGATAATTAGTTGTATGGATAATGGTTCTAATAATTAAAGTCTTAAGATATCAGTCAGTTTTACCAACATTGGAATAAAGCCAATGAGTATCAATTCCTTGTTTTGACTCGAGAGTCATTTCGAGTGAAAAACGGTTCAACGCTTCAATGAACTGTTACCTCCATGCTAGCACTTTTTCAGGACCAGTAGGGATATCTTTTCTTTTCTCTCCGCCTGTTACTTTTGAAAAAAGAAAAAAAAAAACTTCAGGAAATTCGGATACATTCTACTTGAAATAAAGAAAGCTTCTGTTTGTAAAGAGGTTAATAGGGAAGAAAAGAAGAACATATGTGGTTTAAGTTTCTAACAGATGAATTAAACATGACTCGGTTTGTGGAAAAGCACTATAACGATCTTTTTTCTTCTTTTTGTTTGAAAGTTAAATCAACAACATAAAGCAAAGACGGAACAGGATGAGTTTATTCTTTTGTTCCTCGTAATAAAGTTTAGATAGGAGAAATTTTTTAAACCTAGTTAATCATGTTTTAGTTTATTAAAAATTTTAATTTTTTTATTAAAAAATATAGTTAAAGAATTACATTGCGTTATGCAAAAAACTATTCAATAAGGAATAGATGGAAAACTATGTAATTTCTTTTGTAGAGAATTCAGTCCTGTTTTGCTTGTGATATACAGAATGCTATTTATTCCACAACATAGAATTTATAAGACTCTTTTAAATAATAAATGAAAATTCTGCATTACAAGTATTTTAAGCATATTCATTAGTTGAAAGAAAATAGTTATTGTTTTCAAATTCTTCTTTCTTACACTTATATTCTAAATGTTTTACGTGAACTTTATTCACATATATGAGTTACACCTTAACACAAACATACATTACGAGTGGCTTGAAGTGGGGTTTGTAAAAGAACTTGAGTAATCTGAAAAGCGTGGAATGATAACAAAGCTACACTCCCACTATCTATTCTTAAAATGTTATAAATATAGATATTAATTATGTCTATTATTTAAATATGATTTTTGAAAAGCAACTGTAATATGATTGTATTTATTGGGTATAACTTCAAAGTTAGTAATCTTGTGTTTCTATATCCTCTACAATCAAAAGGAATCAGGGAAGTCATGGAGGAGAATGAAAGGAGGCGGGAGGTGGCGAATGAAAAAAGAAAGAAAAGAAAAAAGGCCTTTTAATTCGGAGATGTTAAGAAAGTTCATTGGACAGTATTCGAACATCTTCCCTGTAGTCCACACTTAGCTCCTTTAGGCTGCCATTTGTTTGGACCTTTAAAAGCAACGCTGGGAAAGGAAAGATTATCATCAAATTTAGAAAGTAGTAGAATTGGTGTACAATTACCTCCGTATGCACTCATTTCTTTTGCCCATACATGAATAAAAAATACCAATATTGAAACAAATATTTATCTTAAAAGAGGATAAATAGAAAAATAACATAGGTGGAAACATTTCGTTAAGAAGCATTGCAGAAAATATCTGAAAAAATGTCACATTCATAAAAACTTATTTTCGTCTTCCTAAATAAGTGTTTTAATGTAGCAATTTTTTTCTAAATGCCATGAAAATTTCAAAAAATACTAAATATAAAAAAAAATCTAATTATTACTATAAAATGCCTTTATTTGAATACAAGGTCTTAAGTTCATTAAAATAGTTAAATAGAAAAATCTTTTTGTTGTTTTTATGTAATCTTTTATCTTTACAAAATCTTTGTAATGTAATCTTTTTTATCGCTTAAATATTTTTCTTTGGTTTCTTAAAATTACTTTCAGGAATAGAAAATATAACTAGATGTGTTATTAAGAAATAATATTTCATAAGGTTTTTTTAAATGTTTCATAATTTATCATGGAGTACAGGAATATAAACCCATTTTATCCATACTACTCAAGAGACTGAATGTTGTGTTAGAGATGCATTTATATTAATAGAATGCTAACGTTTTCACTTGGGCATAAAAATTAAAACTCATAAATGAAAATATCGTTTATCACCTTTCTTGCATATCACAGATTTTAACTGTGATTATTACAGGAAAAAATTAAATTACGTTATTTATTTATACTAAATGTTGAGCTTTGACTTTTGGTATTTAGTAGTAAAGAAACATGATAGGGACATATATTACAAGTAATCATATACTCTTCGTTACGTGGAACTCGAACAAATGTATATCATTGAATTATTTATTTTAAAGATAGTCTAATTTCTTATACAACAACAATTATTAATTGTTTCTCTTTACAGAATGAAATTCAATTAATTTGTGAGTGTTTACTAATATTATATGAACATTTATGTTACAATTACAAATAATTTGTAAGCTAAAACATGAACGCATATTAAATATATAGCTGAAAAACTTTATTAATTTAAATAATTTTATAATTAATAATTTTGTTCCATGTATAATACTTTATTAAAATAAGGAAAGTTTTGAATTTACAAAATTAATTTTCACCCGGATCGCTATTCCTTGAATAAACTTGCGAGACATTTTTAAAAAAAGTGAGCAAACGTTTTAGCTAATTATTACAACTAGAAAAAAAAGTAATATTTTTTTCCAAACTGGAAACAGTTCATAAAATTAAATGATAAATAAAGAAAAGGTTCGAAATAGTTCATAATTAAATGCATTTAAAAGTTGATCTCTGAAACTATCTCATATACAAAAATAAAGTTGAATGTTAAATAAAGACTGTGTTTAAAAATATCTTAATAGAACATTTTTAATACAAGTAAGTATTTTGAAAAACTACTAATCACATGGAAGTGTTAGATTTAAAATATACGTTGCACCGATTGTTAAAACTTTCTAATGAGTACTTAGAGTCTTATTTTATCTGAACTTTTATATTAATATTTCGGAAATCTATAAAAGATTAAAGTGTTTTTAATAAGCTATTTAAATATTTCTGCTGCTGCACATTCATAACGAAACTTTAAAAAGTTAGACTATAATTTAGGTACATTGTATGAATTAAATGTTTAATTTTTACTCTCTAATAACAGAAATAAAAAATTTTAAAGCTGTAATTAATATCATATGAATCTCATTGTACAAAAATAAGCATAAAATGATAATTCTGATGTCAATTTAGATTTCATTTATGGTTTCAGTAATTTTATTTTCGTCATATTATGGCTGCATAGTTGTCTATTATTTTTCAGTGTCGTAACTTTAAGACGCGATGAATTCAAATATGTTACTTATGAAAATACATTCAAAATTTGTAATTCTATAACACGTAAGGATCTTGATTCAAATTTGTAATTAATTTGAAACAACAAACCTTATTGTATGATAGAGTCTTTTTTTGATATGAGTAGTTTCTAACTTTATATCTCATTAATACAATGATATGTGTGCGTGTGTTTGCAACTTCCTAACTATGGCTTCAAAATTCTACGGAATATGGATTGTTAGACTTTCTAAAATATTGCACTAATTAAAGAAAAAAAAGTGAAACGTTTCCATTATATGAAAGAGTGAAACAAGGATGGATTCTATAACAAAAATTCCAAAAAAAGAAACGCTGTATATGTTCCAAAACTATAGAATTGTTTTTTTTAATTACGATTGACTAACAAATGATATATGAATAATTATAAAATCAAACCAAATAAGGTATAAAATCAATTAGAACATTTACCTTTACAGTAGCTTTGAGCATCAATCTAAGAATGAATTAAAAATATTTACTCCTTTTCGGAAATATATTTTAGAGAAGGAGTTGTATCTTGCATAGAAATAGTATCAAGTTGGGTAAATAATTTATAAACTGATTCTAAATTAACTACCTTGAATGCTAATTGAAAACTGTTTCTATGAAACCATTTTCCAATCTACAAATTTAAAACAGGACACAGGAAATTTCTATCAAGGTCATTCCATTAATGCAGTGTAATCAGAAATAAGAAAACAAATCAAAAACACTATAATATGTGTTCAATTTCTAACTTTTACTAAGTGACATAAGTCGAAGTTGAACTTAATATCTTTTATGAATGAATAATTTTGATACAGCAGATTAAAAAATTTCGATTTCTGACTCAGTAAGGATTATTGAGAGATATCATATGTTCGATAAAAATTTTCATTCTGAATATTTTTAGGAATTTACTCGTGTTCTGAGACTAAATCTCAATAAATCAGGAGGGCAACCACTTTCAACATAAAATTTCCCAATAAAAACATAAATTCATATAAATGGAATAAGAATGATGTCTCTTTTTTACTTAGTAATGAATGTGACAAATGCAAGGAAAAAATTTACTATTAAATATGCAATTTATCTTCTCCCATTACGAAGTAAAACAATTTTTGATTTATGCAACAAATTAATATATAACAAATTATGGAATTCTTATTAAGTTATCACAAACAATCATTTCTTATTATAGTATTGTTTAGGATACTGCAATATATATATATATATATATATATATATATATATATATATATATATAATATATAAGCAAATCTTCAAAATTATAACTATTAATATTGTAAATCATCTTATATTTCATATAATTAATAATTTCACAGCTATTTTTAATGATAACAGTCTTATATAAACTATCTAAAATATTTTGAAAAAAATTTCATAACATTTTATCTGCTATAGTAATGTAACTTGCGAAACCATGTATTACATCTCAAAATTTAATACGTACTTTATGAAATTTAGGAGTTAAAAATAAATGAAAAAACTTTACTGTATTCCTCATTTAACATATTTTTGTATAATGCTTAAATTTGACTAGTTATTTCTCTATCTCTGTTATTAATATTAAAAAATTATTAGTATTAATCAAATACATACACACACATACACATACACCCCCATATATATATATATATATATACGATGCCTTTCAGAATTATGGATGCAAAAATTAACAAATATATAAATATACTCAGAGACGAAAGAACAAGTACGTGAGAAAGAAAGCGAAACTTTTCTTGTTTTTACTGCCTCACATTTAATGTATGTCGATAAAATTTCGCAGTAATTTTTATTCCAAATTCATTATAGATTATTTAAAAAGACTCTAAAATGTTTATTTTTATATCAAAATACATAATATACATGCCTTTCAAGACTTATTAGAATACTTTAAATAATTTTACATTTTCAATAAAAATGTATTGAATATTGGCGTGAGCTTTACTCCTTTGGAAGAAAATATTTATGAAAATTTATGATGATATGCTATTTAATCTCTCGTGTTTGTGCATTATCATTAAGCTAACAAATTTTCCTATTTACATTTCATTAAAACAGTTTTTGCAGAAAAATGAGGAAAAAGATCCGTTATTCTGAAGAATCGATCTTAGAAACCTAATCCAATTGATGACGAACTTTTGAACTTTAAAAATATTACTATAATAATACGAAGTTGGTTTAAAAAGTACTTGTATTTGAAAACATATGGCATCGTTAAGGTAAATTATTTTTACCATTTATTGCTACTATCTGTTAAATAAAGCCGAAACAAATAGGACATTGTTTCATAAATTAGTTTTGATTTGGTAGTCCCTTGCCATCAGATAAAAACTTGATTGTTACCTCTTCGAATGGTCGATGTTTCTGCTCAAAAGAAGGCGAGGGTGATCTCATTGGCCGCAAATGTTTTGACAAAAGGTTTTGCTTCATGATCATGAACACGAGTTGCTGAGAATCAGCAGTTGTCCTGTAAGTCATGATGGCTGGAAACAAGCAATTTTTGATATTCGATCAGTATCTCTGTGAATTTCTAAGGAATTATTGAACTACCCTCGTAGTTTTAATTTTTAGCAGTCACGATATATCAACGCTTATGTTTTATTACATATTAGTTTAGGAAGACTTAAGAGTCTCAATCTAAATAACAGGTTGGTTCAAATAGTACCTCATTTTGAAGACAGGGTATTACTAAGGAAAATTGGAATTAGCATAGTGTGCTGCCATCAATTGAAAAGAACCAAAACAACTTTGACAACAATTTCCATTGGTACTGCATCGAGTAGTTACATTTGATGAGACCCAAATTCATAGTTATGCACCGAAAAACAAGCAAAAATCAAAGCAATGTGTTGCTTTCGGTGAATCATTTCTAAAAACGACGAAGGCGTCTTAAGCGATAGAAAAAGTTATGAGGACGATTTGTTTGGTGTTGAGATTGTCGTTATATTCATAGACATTGGAAAATACCACTGTAGCATAATCTGTTCTTGTACTCCCTTTTAATTTCCCCATTTTCCATTCTCACAGCGCGGAATTATTGAATTCCTATCATATTTGTTTTCAGTCGTTTTTCGTCCAATTACTATAACACAAACAACATGAAAATAATGCAAAACAGTTTGTATTAAATTAATTTAAATGTTAAGTGAGAAGTTACTTTTCATTACTTATTAGATAATAATAATATCATTCTGGCATTCTGACTATACCTATATTTTATTATGAGTGTGAACACGAATGTAGTACGATGAATTAATTTATAAAATGTAAAGATTTATGTGGAAGAAATCAATGTAACTCAGGAAATATAGATTGACAACCAACGAAAAAGTTTCGGTTCGACCCTATTCAAGTGCTTTCAAGTATTCAAATAACTCATTATCAGTAGACATAGAATAAGTTATCAGATTAGAATCTTTCCATATTGTATAATCATTTTACTAGATTAAAATTTGTTACTTTTCTCAACAAATCCTTAAGGAAAACATATTGGTAGTATTGCATTATTTATTGCCTAAAATATATTAAATAAATATAAAATTTATAATAAATATAAAATTTATAATAAATATAA
>BMAW01035594.1:523893-564945 GCA_019974015.1 Nephila pilipes | reverse complement strand
ATAATAAATATAAAATTTATAATAAATATGAAAATTATAAAATATGTAATAATGGTACATATTTATAATAAATAAAAATATTAATAATAAATCATATTATTAATAAATGTAAAAATAGGAATATAGTGTCTGTTACAGTAATATTTCGAGTGATAATGAAATTATTATACGAAAAATAAATTTATTGAAAACTGTTCAAGTTAAATTTATTTTCCAAGTATCTAATAGTAAATGTAATACTTATATATACAGAATTTGTGTGAAAGATGATCTGGAGATAAATAATTGTCAACAATCAAAATATAATTAAAATTTATTTTTATTAGATACAGAGAAATGGCTTTGTAAAAAATATTCTATATTAAGAATTAAAAACAGCACGTAAACAGAGCAATGATACCTTTAATTGTGCAAAAAATTACAAATAAATTCTTTACTGATTCACAAACGAAGCGATAAAGTGTTCTCAAGCACACTTGCTTTATCAAATAAAACAATAATAAAACCCGAGACAATATCTGAAATTTTGGCAACACACTACCTTCCTTACAGAGAAGATAAGATAATAATTTTGTCGAGCATTATAGACGAAAAGTAGCTAAACTTTTTTGAGTTTTGTGAATCGCTCCGATTTTTTCTCTTAAAACAGCTGACAGTAACATATTGGTTGCTTGTCAAAGACCAATTTTATTCATGAGGAAAATCATACCTACTACTTCCTGTCGCTTTTTTTCCCGTTTACCATTGTTTTTCGTCATTATAACACGTGTTTGGAAATCGTACAAGTAATCTCATATTACTGGAATGTCTTATGATAAAATATATTGAAGTATGTCAACTGTGCATCACACACACATTTTCCAATTTCGGTTTTTTTACATGTATAATCTTATTTCATGGTTTGATCGAAAATATTTTGTTTGAGAAGTGATAGTTGGCTATTTCAAATGTTTGTGAGATTAATTCCTTTTTGATTAGTTTTCTATTAAACGTAGTTATATGAAAAGTTATGGATTACTATGAAATGTGAGTTAATTTAATGACTAGGTTCAAAAATTTCCTCCTATAGAATATTTAAAGTAATTTTAAAGTCATTGAGACGTTGAAGAAGTTTTATTTATACATATTAATTTCAGAGAGAAATATCGAGATTTTATTTTTGGTAAGTATTAGATAAGCAATCTTCATTTTAGTGTTTCCAACACAGAAAAAATAATTTACTTATTGATTTAGTTATAATCAGCTGTAACATATATCAGTGGCATTTTAATAAACTAATTGTTAAATAATTCATTATAAATACGTGATATCACTTCCTAATGAAAAAAAAAATCCTGTAGGAAAAATTTATTGAAGAAATTATTTCATAACAAAAAATAATAATAAATTAATTAAGACATTAATAAAAATACCGAACGAAGGTTTTTTCAACGGGCAATGACTTCTTGAAAGTTTTCAGGCATAAATATTTTAAAGGGAAAGTAAATTTAAGAATCTAAATAGTTTTTAAGGTTTTTAAATGTTCTTAAGTTTTCAAAGTTCTTTTTATGCTCTCAAATCCTTCTTTTATCTCTTTTTGAATACTGGATAAATTATTCAAGTTTTAGAAGGAATAAAAAACCTAGAGCATAACCAGCTACTCTAAACTAATCGGTTAAGAAGTTACTGAATGATTAAAGTATCTGTTCAAATAGCTTCCTAAAAGAGTTACGTGCATGTAGTTTTTAAAATGCATTTTTCTTTAGCTGTAAGCGAAGCGAGATTTTAAGAGGAAGGGTGATTAAATATGTTTCATCCGAAAAGTCTGAAAATTAATTGAAAAATTTAGTACCTCAATATTTTAGGTAAAATTTATTTCTTTAAAAATAATTTTCAAATGTGATACTAGTTCACATTATGTAAAAATGGTACTTTATTGGTACAATGGTTCTGAGTTGAATGTCAAAAACTTGTTACACTAGCTCTTGATTATAAAACTTTGATATATGACTTAAAATTATTGATCAAAATTATTATGTAGATTTCTACCACACAATATTTCATTTATTCTCATTTATTTATTTGCCCAAATTTAAACGTGTAGTATTTATTCAGATAAAAATATATATTACAGATGAGTCCTTTTATTGGTATTTATATCACAATATCAATTACACACGTATAATTAATTCTATATGTAAATTAAACAAGCTCAACAATTCAAATTCAGGTTACCAGGTTACCATTTCAGATAAATAAAAGTAAATTAGACACATTTTACATGCTTACGACATTGAATTTTAAAAATCAATTGTTCTCTTTCATGCATAAGGGATTATAGTTAGTGTTTTTGACGAGTGGAAAAATAATAATGTTTTAACAGTAAAATGTAAACATATCTTTAAAAAATTTAACTCGTTCGCTAAAGAGTTAAATTATAATGCCAAAAATACCGATCGGGTTTGACTTCTACAACATAAAAAATGGACACAATACATACGCAATAAGACAATTTAATTTTGTGTACCACACAATATTTCTTACTCTGTATTTATACATGGTTGCTACTTATTTATTATAATTGGTTTCATTACCACAAATCCTAGAAATGTTAATATAAATTTATGCATTAAAATTTAGCGATGAAGGTGATTAAGTTCTGGAAAATGTACAAATAGTAGTAGATATTGATTTGAAATAAAATAGAATAATATACTTAATATTTCAGCCTATTACTTGAAATCATAAATAGCTTTTAAGTGAAAAACTATCAAAATATCAGAAATTTATATATTTTTTTCTCTAACTTCAACTAATTTTTTATAATTCATTTTCAATGAAATTTTTGTTTCAACTAGCGAATGAATAACAAACACTACTTATTTTTCAGTACAATTTTACTGTACCACATTTTTTTTTCATGCAGTTTTATTTTACACTTTAATGCATACATT
The DNA here is from genome assembly GCA_019974015.1 of Nephila pilipes. Classification (NCBI taxonomy): domain Eukaryota; kingdom Metazoa; phylum Arthropoda; class Arachnida; order Araneae; family Nephilidae; genus Nephila; species Nephila pilipes. The sequence goes on along the minus strand of BMAW01035594.1, from coordinate 562,012 downwards.
AAGGATACTAAGACACTAAAACACACCAAATTTTACATTATTTTTGTCTTGATATTAAAAAATAAAGAACGCTTCATTGATCTGGTATACAAGTATATTATTTATTAGAATTTGATAAGTACAACATAAACAAAATTTGAACTTCAAAATTGTAAACATATATACTTAGGCAGAGAAAAATGATACGTATTTGTGTTTTTCTCAAAGTATATTTTTAGGATTCGGATATAAACTGTACTCAAAATTTATTTTATCCATATTGCTGATATTTTGTGAGTTATAAAATTACGGTATTTTCAAGTGAATATAACTATTTTCTTAATAAATACTTAAAGTCTTAAGACACAAATAACATTAGTATAAGAAATACGAGAATATTATTATAACTTGTCTTACGTAAAATATCTGCGAATGTTGTGTTTATAAGTACTCTGTAAATTTTAAAGTTATAAATGCAGATGATTTTATGCAAGTTGTACCTGAAACAAATAAACGACTGTCAAATGAAAATACGATTATGAATCATCAATTACTCATACATAATTATTAATGATTATAAATGTGATTTTCTCACATAAACAGATAAATATATTAAATAAATACATATTTCAATATTAAACTGTGACCTCCATTTTTTTTAATTTAAAGAAGTTAATAATAATTAAATTTAGCATAAAATAAACTTCTTTTTCCTTGAAGTAGGAGTCTTTTCTACTGCAATAATTATTTTAGTATAAATATTAAAACTATTCTTTTAAGTGGTGTGCGTGCACAGAATGGAGATTAGTCAAATCATTTTCTTACTGATGATTGAGAGCTTCGCCTGCATGATAATTGTATTATATTCATTTATTTAAAATGTGTTTAGAAGACAGTAGTTTTATCTACTTGTGCCTATACGAGTAATTTTAGTATTTTTTGTTTTCGTGATAAACACCCGCCCCTCATATGTTAATTCGCTGTGAATAGTTTTTATAATACTTATGGACATTATACGACAGAAAGAGAAAGTCGAAAGCTAACAGCCAAGATTAAATAAGTTTATATTTATTTTGAGTACCACATAGGAGATGAATAATAAACACATATATCGTGCATAACGTGTTTATTTGATTTGCTTCACTAATGAAAAGATACAAAGATCAGTGCATGCTATTTGCAATTCCTGTGATCTGGCGAGAGTAGCTGAGTTATGCTCTCAGGATTGTTATTTTTGTCTTTCTAAAATCTTTATAATTTCAGGTAGAACAAAACCTGATATGATATACCCTAATACTTGTTTTGCAGGATTTCTTGTATCTTATGCACCTAAACTACCTTTGTCATCTCAGCCTCCTCCATTGGTACACAATTACTATTTATAGAAGAAACATGAGAATAATCAGACAATCAAATTATTCGATCTATCTTTAAGTCAAAATACATCAGACAATGCCACCCTCAGTTCATTATTGAGAATTAAATGACTTACTCAGAGAATTGAATCTTACCAAACATCATTCCGAAATTTTAGAGTTCAGATTGCAGTAGTGGAATTTATTTGTTCCAACCATTAGGAATTCAAGATACTAAGAAAAACATTTTCAATGAAAATTTCCATGTGCTATTTCATAAATATGGATTGATATATTGTTTGAATTTCGTTTCAAACATATCCACATCATGAGTGGAAATTGTTCATAAGATAAGTCATAAAGCGGTTTGTTATTCAACGGCAATACTAAACCAACAATACCGGTGGCACATTAAGTGGAAATGAAGCAAATGTAAAATAGTAGATCTAAATTAGTGAAGGAAATGCAGTACACTAATTACCACTGGTTATTGTGTGGACATTTGAAATTCTTTGAAATCGTACACGAATTTCACATTAGAAGTATGAAATGTTTCATGTATCTATGGTACAGTAAATCAACTGATAAACATTATACAATGAAAGATTCGCCTCCTAGAGAGAATGATGTGTAGGGAGAACATAATATTTAATATCTCCCTCTAATGGACAGAAGGAAGTTATTTCGAAACTACAATATCTATTTAAACATTACGTGAAAGCTATGGACAAAAATATTTTACTTATGTCATGAGTCATTTACCAAATGAGAACGATACTAAAGTAAATGAGGGAAAAATAGTTGTCCCATAAATTATGAAACTTTTGAAAGGTAAAAATTTTAAGGAAGAGGTAAATACCTTAAAGAGGACTGTACGGATGTTACTTTCTTAAGTGGTACATATTTTTGAGCAATACCAAAGTCAAAAACTGGAAAGAATTAGTAAATAGACTCCTGCATAACTACAAGATGCTATGATATCAGACGACACACGACATACACTTCCCAACTTCCCATATAGACTTTCCCCCATAACCCTAGGACCTGCAAAAGACGAACAAAGAGAAAATGTCATCAAGATATTCATGAAATTAGATATTTATATCTAGGGAGATGACATCTAAATATGATGAGTAATTTTTGTTGGTATCTTCTGAGAGAAGAGGACACACCACATGAGAGTAGAAAGTAAAGGTACTGCATGTAAAAATCTCTCCAAACATTCCTTATTAAAACAAAATCATTTTATTGGTATATTCATTGTTACAAGACCAAATTTAATACACACAAATTTGTTAAATTCTAAAATAGTATACCTGCAAATTACTTACAAGAAAACACTTTTCTAGTAATGAAGTTAGAAATACAGATAACATTTTTTCAAATATTACTGCAATTTGTAATTTAGTTTTTAAGTTTGTCTATGTTTCACTCTATTTTATGACAAATTCTTATGTGAAAATGTCTTCCACTTCAAATATTGCTATCTCCTGCTTGATCACTGTCAATAAAAATTGTGGATATTACGCATTTTTAATGGACATTTTCGAATTCAGCACAACCAATTCAATAAGAAACAGCCAAATTATTCTTTCGGACCCAAAAATGTCAAATGTATTGTTTAGTGTTAACTTTATAACAACTTTGTTCCATTCAGCGTATTCTCCCTAAGAATAATATATATATATATATATATATATATATATATATATATATATATATAATTAAAAGAAATGTTCATGTCAATAGATGCAATGAAATTAAATTATTGGATCATATATATATATATATGCATGTACTAATTAAAAAATTAGAATTTTGCTTGTGTTTCAAATAATATCCCATACTTCAAGATCCCCATAAAGCAAATCAACTTGTTTACGTTAGATCTTTCTTTTGTTACAAAAGGTTGTGCCTGAATTCAAATTTAAGAAAAAAGAAATGTATTTTATTTATACGTCCATGACTTTATTTTAAGGTATGTTCGAGATTTGTTTTCTTTATTTATATGCCACTTGCGATAAATTAAATTCATAATAAGACCTCTATTTTGCTTAAAAAATATCAAATGACATCTACATTTTCTAAAAAGCTTACAGAATGCAACTTTTGCATAATGTTATAAGGCGCCCTGAGTTTAAGCTTTCTGCCATAACAATATTTCATGGAAAAACCCACGTGGAAATGTTTTTGATTCTAGATTTAAAGATATCTACCCATTTTTTTTAAACATTCAACAACCTAATTTTTCTAAGCTTTCAAAAAAGTCATGACTTGTTCACGACGCTTTTTATAATTTAAGTAGGTTTAATTCAATGCTTTGTAAATAAACTGCATTTTCGTAAATCGAAAGCTTGCTTTAGAGTTTCAAATTTTCATGAACACTGTCTGTTACAAATAGAAAAGCTTTAAATCGTAATATAAGCTTTGAAGTAGGTTAGAGAAAAATCAAAAATAAAGCGAATATTTTCCATGTTTTACTTTTAGTTATTTTTATTTTTATTGTATTTGTAAAAAGACAAATATTAATATATACTATGATCATTTCAATAAGGTAAGATTTGTAATGCAGGAAAATATTTGAAGATTTGAACTTTTAAGCACTTAGAAGTAATTTAGGTTAAGCAATGTTAAAAATTGCTGTATTTGACTCGTTTTCGTTTTAAAAAAAATGAATGTTTTACATTATTACTTTTTATTTTTAATTTTAATCGTATGATTGACTTTTAAAATTTAAATTCTTATAGGGAATTAAATACAAAAAAAAAAAAAGAATTTTGCACTAGGATATGTTACTTATTCATTTCCTCAAAAATTATTTTTTTGTTATATCACAATTAAAATAACCTATTACATAATATCAATGCATTTTATTTCATTAATATTTCTGTAAAATGTAGCAAACAAATATGAATAACTTAGACAGAGAGAGAGAGAGTGTGTGTGATAGAATTCTACTATTTTACATTCATTTACGCAAGTACTACGACATGAGAAATTACATGAGGATTTGAGGAAAAAATATTAAATATTTTTTTTTTACTTCGCATGATTAAAAATATATAAAAAATAATTTCTATTTTAATGTTTTAAACGTTTTAAGTATTTACACATCCACCTCTAAATTGTTGATTTAATTAATACCTACAAAGGAAAAAAAATACTTTACATTTCAAATGGATGGTAAATGTAGAATGTCATGAAACATGATTCTATTTACAAATCTAGAAAAGTAATTTTAAATTCATAACATCCGAAAATTCATTTCTCTTAAAAATACTATTTCTGAAAAATAAATAAATATTTGATTATCTAGAAAAAGAAGAAAAAACAGCATTATTAGGAACGTAATAAAAAAAATTGTCATACTTAGTGCCACAACGGTAATCACTCATGTTAGAAAGTGTAAAATAAGAACCGTACATACGATTTATAAATAATTGTAAGTTATTAAAAAAAAACCTTTTTATTAATCTTAATGATTCCTATAACATTGTTTTTATTAATATGTTTCTGGCCACGAACTGCTGTACATGGTTTCTCAACCAAGTTGTGGTACAAGTTCTGATTTCACAAAAGACAATCTTATGTAGAGGGGATTATAGATATTAAATATGTTGAGATTCCAAGTCCTCATGTTGACACGATGGAGAGGGATTTGCTAGCTCATGTGTGATCCTCGCCCATTGACAGGGACTTACAATTTCAGAATACATCGCCAAGAGCCTTCTTTTTGCTTGTTAGAATAACTTTAATGAACTAACTAATCAATATATTCCCCTTCTAATAAAACTAAAAAACAATTTTGTGTTCATGTGAGAATGTTTAATTCGATAAATATTTTTAATGTATTTTTATAGAAATTTATATTTTTTACGGATAAGAATATTGAGAATATTGAATCACATGCTGGTTACAGAGGACAATTAATAGGATATATATATATATATATATATATATATATATATATATATATATATACTCTATAACAAAAAAATTCGACTCACTAAGGAGAGGAATGAAATTGTGTATGCTGAGATATTGGGAGCAGATTAAAATTTCGTGAAACTACGCATTCAGCACGTATATATAAGGAGCGATCCTCATCTCAATTTCATTTCGACTGTGAATATCTTACTATGTCAGAGTTTGAAAGAGGTCATGCTATTGGAATGAAAAAGGCTATTTGGATGAATCGAACAATCTCTCGATTGGGTCGAAACAACGCAGCGATTAGATGATGCTTGCAAGAATGGATCAATAACGGTAGATATCAGAGTCAAAACGGCACAGGACCACAACAGAACAGGATTGACAGAGTGGTTGTCAGAGCAACTGTTACAGTACCGGATTCATCGTTATCAAATGTCTACCGAGTGACTTGCACACATTTATCCAACATAACCCTCGACAGGAATGAGATAGCGGAGTTTACGATAGCCCCGACAGTTACGCCACTTACCTCTCACGACTGTACACCATCAAGTCCGATAACAGTGGTGTCGAGCTTGATCAACATGAAACTGTGCTGACTGGGGACGAATAGTCTTTAAAGACGAGTTACGCGTCCAATTGTGTCCTGACGACAACCGCAGACGTGTCCGGAGACGTCCTTGGCAGGGTGGGAATCCTGTCTTTACTTTCGCATGATACACGAGGTTATAGCCTGGGGTACCATCTCCTTTTATAACCGGCCCCCTTTGGTAGTAATTTCTGGCACACTAACAACAGAGAGGTACGTAGGCGTCATTCTACGATCGGTTGTTTTACCTTTCCTTTTGCGATACCCAGGACATTCTTTTCAACAAGATAACGCCTGGCTGCACACGGCACGTGTTGCTTTGAATTGTCTGCAGGCTTTCCCTTCACTTCCTTGGACAACTAGGTTGCTTGATTTTTCTCCTTAGGAGCACATTTGAGACGCTATAAAAAGGCGATTGCAACCGTCCCGGAATGATAACAATTTAGCCCAACAGCTGGAGACAATTTGGCATTAACTTCCACAGGACACCATCCGCGTACTTTATCAATCTATAATACGCCGGTAGACTACTTGCATCCAGGACGAAGGGGACCTACGCCTTATTGACTTCCTCCGATTTTAACGACTAAACTCTGAAGTAAATCATTCAATTGTTTTGAAGTTTTGATCGTTTGTTTTTCTTTGTTCTGCACATCCAATAAAATTTATCGCAATCGGACAACTCCTTCTTGTTGTGTCTTGTTTTGTTATAGAATGTATATATACACATAATAAAATAAACAAAAAAGGAAATATACAGCAAACATTTTTTTATGAATACCAATATCTATTTCAACTTATGAAATATTTTGCGAAGTATTTTGAGTAACCTGAAAGTAAGTATGTGTACATATGCGCAATAAAGAAAATATTTTCTGCATTTAAGTTTCTTTTTTTTAATGTTTTGCAATTAAAATTTAATGTGTTGCTTTTATATCATAATTTATTAAATATTTATTTCTTACATTTTATGATATTTAAAAAAATATTTAATTAAAAAAAATGAGAATTTTTTTTCATACATTATTTCTTTACTTTGAATTTAATCTTCTTTTTGTTTGCATACATATAAAATAAATATCTATTTATTTCCAGTAAAAACTCATCTTTCAAAGTATACAAATTATTTATACCAATTTTCCAAAGCTAAAATTCTTTTCTAAGTATTTTTGCCTTTTATTAGTATTTTTAATTTAATTTTAATATTTTTCGTGTAAGAAATGCATATATTTTATCACGCGTTGAATTTTTAATAGTTGTAAAAGGTGAATTTATTTACTCCTTAACTCGTTGGTGTGGAAGATAATTAGCAAATCTTAATTTTCAATTCAGATGCCAGAATATTGAATTTATAAATATAGTGGATAATGAATTATCATTTAAATCTTTACACTGGTTTTATTTACATTGGTATTAAAAATCAGGAGATTGCTTGTTATAATGAGTTTTAAATCGATTGATAAATGTTTTTCATTCAATTATAAAAAAATTTGGAAAAAAAGTTAAAACTCATTTGTAAAGAAATTTAAATTTTCTATGGTGGTTAGGAATTTATGTTTCTTAAATTTTAATATCAGTTAGTTTCAACATTTTTGATCAAAATTTGGATTGTTCAATGAACATGTAATTCTAGATTTTTTACATATATGTGGTGAACTTCTATCCGAAAGAATAGTTTATCTTTATGCTTAATATTTTGATAAATATAGATATTAATTTTCAAAATGTTAATAATAACATAATGTGCTTTACTAAGTTAAGTAAATAATAATGGAAAAAACATTTTTTAATATTTTTATATTTTTATACATTAAATAAGAAAAAGTGTCAGTTTAAGTTAAATTATGCATTGTTATCTTGAATTATGCCTAATTTATTTAAAGTATGTCATATTATCTGAATCTCTCTTAAATTTAAGTTTTATAATAAGATTAATTGGTGTACCCTTTCTTCGCACCTCCTGTAACTCAAAAAATGTAGCAATCCAAATAGGAAAAATGTTTAATGTGAAAACACTTTTTAAATTTTATTTTGAATAATTTTAGGAGAAATGGAAATTTGACATCAATGAAGCAATGATTTAGTAAATAAAATAGCAAAATCAAATATATAAATAAAGCTTAAGTACCCGGTGCTTCCCAGGCTAATTTGAAAAAAGGGACCAGAAGTTTGATAATTAGAGAATTCATAAGTAGATTTGATTTATTTAAAAAAAAAACTTAAAAAAAAATACTTCTGCATCAAGTTAAAAATATTAGTCTCGATTATAAATTTCAGCCTGTCACTTGTCGATATACATTATTTTTTTGTTTTTTTTTTTCATTTGGAAAGTAGATTTAAATATTTTTTGATTAAAAACATACGAACAATTGACATAAAATTATCCGTATGAAAAACTAGACACGAGTAGGATGAAACTTGCCACTGATAACGATTGGCTTAGTACTTTGATGATCATAGTGGCTAGAGTTAAACGAATGGGATACATCAATTTCTAGAAATTAAATGACATTTCTTAAGTTAACATTAGAATTCGTGGAATGAAGATTATTTCTCCTTTGGTACATTCAGTTAGAATAGTTGCTTCAATAATGCAACTGTTCAATTTCTTCACGCAGACCCTTAGGCTGTAATAGAGTTTCGATGCGAACTAATTTCTTAAGAGGTGCTCCAGTCTTGAAAGCCAAGTTGTGTAATGGCTCCCACAGAATGTTATTAGAATTAAGAAATTATACCTGATAGAGAGATATCTGCGACAGTATCAACTAATTTGTAAGATTTGTAGTTTCCTTCAAGAAGGTTCCTTTTGCAATAATCGCTTTCACAATATCAATTTTTCTGTGCCAGAATTTCTTAGCCATAAAGCCATTCTTGACTTTGGTGATTTTGTTTAATGTTTGGATTTTTTTTTTCTGCAAGCTCTTAAGCTGAATTTGGATAACTGGAAAATTCCGTGTAGGAATATAATCAGTCGAATGCGTGGGTCTAAAGGGATTCTTCCTTACCCGAGTTGGAGAACTGGTGTGAAAATAATTAGAGTGTTTAGTCATTTTGCATTTGAACTGATTTATTGATTAAGATAAATATTTAACTTCGTCTATAGTGTTGGTGAATTGCAGCAAGCAATTCACCAAATGACTTTGAGCGTGGAATGAATGACTAAATCTGACGAAAATCTCCAGTTAAAGCAACAACTTATTTTCCCTATAGCTTCCGATATCCTCGAAAATAATTCAGAGTTTTGTCAACTTGTAGAGCATGTTTGTGAGACATAGTACACTGATCACAAACTGTGAGACTGTACTCTCGATAATATTTTCTGGATCAGCTCATTTCGAAATGGCGTAAACTAAAGATATTTTATGATTAATGTCCAGTGGTAATTTGAAGGCAACATGTGCCTTCTAACCTTCTATTAATAATGTTCAAACTAAATGTCCAAACTGATGCCAACGCTACAAGTATTTACTTATGAGATCTCACTTTTACCAAAAGTAAGTTAAAGTGAAAAGTAAAGTAAATTAGCTTTACCAAAAGTGAAGTAAATTACGTCTTGTCAAGGCCTCCAGAGGCATCGAGGATGTAGATGCCACTATTTCCATTATTTATGATTTACAGAATTTTATTGTAGGTTTGGCTTTGATCTGGAATTAAGAGTGACTCTATTACTACAATATATGGCTACAATTCATTGATATTATAAATCCTCCCAAAATTATTTCATAAGCAAGATTATTGGTGTTATTCTATTGCGATGAAAATTATAGAGAACACTATCTGTGGTATTTTTCGGCCATTGACTAACAAAAATCTTCTAGATGGATGACAGCGTTAGGGTAAATTTCTGTCTAAATTTCAATCTCTAAATTTAAATTATTTCGTCTGACTCTCATTAGAGTATCTTCACTTAAGTCATTTTTATACTTTTACCATAATTAAAGTGGATTTGAAACATATAGGATAGGAGGATTTATAAAAGATTACTTAGGCGCATGGAAGAGAGATTTAACTTTAATTATCACCTCATCTCAGTGATTAATGTTTTCCGGTAATCTTGGCTTAGAATATAATTCTTGAATGATGTTTAAATGTTTTCAAATGATACAATGAAATTGATCTTTTTATGATGTGGAACAACATACGCAGAAGTGAGCATTTACCTCTTGAAAAACGAATTAAATCAGCACATCTAAGTGTTTCTGAACATTTAATATTAGGATGTCCCGTAATATCAGCTTCATGAAACCGTCCTGCCACTTTTTGCTGGATGAACTCTATTTGTAGAATCGTTGAATAGCACAGTAGAAAAGACGTTTCTCAAAAACATCGGAATAGTTTAACGAATTCTTATAGTGGTGCCCTTGATGTCTATTGTTTTTTGATAGCTTAGAAGCTGATAGTTCACCCAATTGCTTCCTTGTCCAAAATGTACCTATACAATAAAAATGCTAAAATATCTGCATTATTTTGCTTCAATCCAAAAATTGCATTATCACTTCTCTTGTTCACATACTTGCAAATGTACATGATGACTTTACATACTGGCAAGATTCAATATTAATGTACACTTAGTTCAATTTTGAAAACATTAGAGGGTATGGAGTAACCAGCTGTTAGCGTTATGTCCATAAGGCGTATTTTTGATGTAATATCGTCCATCTTAGGGTTTCGTTTCCTGTACATAGGATAACCAGATTATATACGTAGTGTTTCTTACAGCATTGTGTGTGGATATTTTTAGAGCTTTGCCATTCACCATGTCATACAAGCAGCTTTAAGATTTAGTGCTTCGCTAATATTTGTCATGGGCCCGTGAATCATATTGTTGAAATGATTAGAAACAACAATGGATCTAAATCACAAGCAGGGAATCAACCTTAATGCATTTGCTTATATCAGTTGGTAGAATTATTTCTCACGGCCAGATGAGAAAGTAGGTATGCGTAGAAGACCTCTTTTTGCCCATTCGATTGAATACATCTAGCATTTCGATTCTCCAAAACTATGAAAATTCTTCCCGATATCTTTCTGTTCCAATGTTTCTGTTCTAATTTCCTATTGTGAGCACTGTATTATTTCTTTCCTGTCAAATGAATTTCTTATATATCAAACTAATGTGGATTGCATGTGAAGACCCCGTTGGCCATTAACTCCTGCATTAACAATTGAATAAATAGTTGTATCCTAGGTGTACGTATACACTTGTATAAGAATGTCCGGAAGGGTTTATAATAAAATCACTAATCGTCCCAATTCAATTGGACTGGATTGTAAATGGCATCTAAGATACATTTAGTCAATTACCCTTAGTTCGATTTGATTTAATTGTATGCAGAGCAGCCATTCCTTTTCAATTATTGGCATAATTATTCAGTATAAACTAATGAAGCGTTTTAGACTGCAAAAATCTTTATAGATGATATCCATTTCATATTCTTCACATTATTTTGAAATCATAACAGCCCATGCCAATATATTTTTGTCTGGTACAGATTCTTCTGTTATTGGGATGATCTAAAAAATTTTAAAATTATAATGATAGTATTCTCTTCCTAAGATTAGTAGTAATAACGGGTACCACATGATCTATCAGTATCTGCTAGTTTATTATTTCACTTCTAACAAAATATAGTGGCTTTCTAATACATTTCTCATCATTAAAATCGCAAACTCATCAATTATCGGTGCATTGAATGTTCATGAATGGCCGCATACTAGAGTCTTATATGCTCTGAATATTATTCTATATTTCTCTCTTAGCTGATTCTTAAATTTAGGTAGAAATTATGCTTTCGATAGGCTCGTTACAGATCCAGAACGATATGCTATTTGATGGTTGAAATACTGAAGTATCGCTGTAGGACTTCTCCACACGGGTTTCGCACGAAGAAAATCTCAGCAAATTTCGGCGCTTCATTTGTTCCTGAGGGAAGTGATCCTTAAAGATGGCAAAGTTGCCCCTGTACATTGAATGTGGATAAATATCCAAGCTTACTTATTTTTACTGTTCCTCCGAGAGAAGTCATTGGAAATCAAGAGCTGTACGTTTTGATGTTTTGCATAAAGTATTTAGCGTCTGGTGTGATTCCAGGTATCAAAGTATATTGGTTCAGGTAACGTATTGATAAACAGTAGTTTGACGTTTCCATTTAAGCAACACATACCATCTATAAGCTTAGTAGTGTACACAAATCTTCCTCATTTGGCCAATCAAGACGGTTGGATATTCATGATATTTAGTGTCAGCAATGTGTGTAAGGAATCGCTGCTTTTCTCGCATCTAGAAAAGCGTGCCTTCTAGAAGTCTATGCCTTCTTTTAGACATCAGCTAGGCGTTCTTTGTCTGTTCTGGAGTCTCACTTATCTTGGAAATCGAGACTCACTTTCGGGCACTCAGTACACGTAATTCCAATTGTTTTGGAGTATCATTTGCAATGGAACTTAAAGCTTCTTTCGTTTACCAGCTAGACGTACTCCTGTTTAGTCTAGAGAGCTCTTTTTTCTTGTCAATCATTTATCCTTTTTACTTCAGTGGGATATTTACCAATTTTCGTACGTTATTTGGAATGCATGATATTAAATAGTATCAGCAGAAACAAAACTATTTCCTAAATTTAAAAATTTATTAACAACATTATATGTGCGTTAAAAGAAAATATTACCATTAAAAATATTTAAAGTATTACTTCTTAGCACGAATGAATTAATAAAACAGTAAGGCTAGAAAAGTGCATGAATAATTCTTAATCAAAGCAATGAATTGTCAACAAATTGTATGAAAATGATATTCAAATTCTGCAATAAATCCGCAATTAAAAATATATTTTAAATCAGCAAGTAATAAGGAAAATAACATTAAACTATGATAAAACACTGATGTAAGAGTGTTTCATCTTCTGGAAAATATCGATAAAAGGTCAAAGAAAGGGCTGAGGGGGTTTCGAATAAATATCATCATGAATAAAAAAAATTATGAGACCATGCTTGTGGATCAATCCATTCATTAGTGATACACCTCAATATTATAGTTATATAGTCAACGGGTAGATTTGTATAAATTTCAGACCAAAAGACTTATCAAAATTGATGCGTATCTCAGTTGAAAAAATAAGAAGACGAAGTATGCGATTCTTAAACAATTTTAATTTTCGACAGAAATATATGATTAAAGCAAAATGTATATAGTACTATTTAATTAGAAATTCCCGTAATAAAAAGGGAATTACCTCAATCACATATTGATTGTTTACTATCTTCGCTCGCACTGACAAGCAATACCAGGGCAGTTGATGACAAACCTCCTAATTATGAGTCCTGGTCAAGTAACACGGACTAACATCTGAGGTAGTCACTACCACTTCACACCACGTCAACGGGAAGACCTGGGACCTCGACCGAATTTAAAATGAATCAGCCCTAGTACATGTCGAGTCTTAAGTGACGTCAAGGCTCGAACCCAGGACCTGACGGAAACAAAACCTACCGTGATTCCACTAATTTGACCACTAGCTTACTGCGACCACCACAAACACATAGATGACTTCTCACAAAGACGACTCAAATAGGAAAGAACAAAGTGAGGAGACGAAGGAGGCTGAAATTATCCGTTATAATAAAGAAAAATGTTCTATTTTCTCTCTTTACCTAGTTAAGGGCAGTCGGAATCTTCTATACCTACAATGTTAAATTGGCAGTTTTTGATGGATTGCCAGATTTGTATACATATAATGATATAATCTATTATAGATACAATTTTGAAATTTTTTCTTACCATTTAAATACATTTTTCTCAATTTACTGAAATGAGCGTTTGTGAAATTTTGAGCTTCTTACTAACTTACAAAGTATTGTACCAGACACATAGGGAAATTAGTCTCGTTTTTCATACAAAAAGAAATCTGTAAAACATACATTTTTGAGGTTTTTGCAAAAAGTTCTTTTTGGTATATAGTAGCAAGTATTATGAAAATGCTCTCTATATAAAAATTTCACACTTATGAAAAGTAATTTCTTAGAAAAGGTACATCACGCTCGGAAAATTAATAATTTGAAAAAAACGTAATGTTAACGTAATTTTTAATAAAGGTAATTAACGTAAAAGCAATTTCCTAACACAATACCTAAACACTATTCTCTAAATTATCAACAATGGTTACCTTTCACACATGAGTGAATCACTTTAATAATTTTTGAGGGGTACGATCAACATAGTACGGATTTGTATAACGGTCAAACAAACATTCAAATTTTACCTAGATATATGCTCCTACATTAAAGTACGGAAATCATGTGAGTAATACGCACAGTACCAGGTAATGTGTATATTATCTAGGTAATGTGTGTGTTACTTAGGTAATTTAGATTAATCACCCTTATCCGATATAAAAAAGAAAATTGTTACATTTTCTCACATTGCCTAGTTAAACTGAGGATTATCTAAATAATTTACATATGACCTTCAAGACACTCTTTAAAACGAAAATAAGACATATGCCCCAACAATAGCAACACTTTTATATAGGCCTAAATTAAAACTCTGACAAATAACTCTCAGTAATTTTAGGTATTTTCTAGATTTCGCTTAAATGTTTTTGTTATATTATCCAACATTTTGCTTCTTTATTTATCCTGTTATTGTTTCGTCGCGCTCATTTTTCACTTCTAGAAAATAGCTAAATAAACATTGTTCTTTGTTAAAGACATATCCTAGAATCTTAATCGGCCATGTAATCAGAAAACAGTTGTTAACTCGATGTCCTGTCAGTCTTCTCAGAAGACTTGTCATTCTGTTCGACTGCAGCGTTTGTTTGCGGGTGAAACCAGCTTTACTAGCGATATGTCAGAGGGATAAAAATCATTTCTGGGTGGCTGGAGATGTTGTATAAAACTAGAATAGAGTTGTAAATCATTCTGTCTATAGAGTTAAAATAGAATTTTACTGAATTTCAACGAACAATGTTTTTTATATACGACATTTTCACATTAGTAATTAATATAATGCATCATATAAGGATGGATTTATATATTTTTTTTTAATTTAAAGTAAATTAATTTTCTTAAAACAAAATATTTTTGCTTTTCATCTTTGAATTTCAATCATAACACGTAAGAATATGACCAACATTTTAAAGAAGATAGCTGCATACTATATGTCAAAAATTTATTTAACTAATAAGTAAACAGGAATTCGATATCCCTGATAATTATTAAATTTTATTTGTTATTTATTTTTTGAACATAATTATTTCTAACAGATGATGCAGACATAAATGATATGATGGTCTTAGTTAATTAACTGCATATAATGAACATGAAAAGTATAATTTTTTTTTATATTCATTCTGTTATATTTATATAATATAACAGATTGAATATAATTTTTTTTCCAGGAATCGAAACACAAAGGCAGTTTTTAAGATAATATAAAAAATGGTACATGAATTAACTGAATGTTACCTGTTTCTTCTAGACTTTGCATGATTTGCAGTATTTGTATTCAGAAATTTTCTATTTAAAAGCAAATAATATATCTAAATTTAAAGTATACTTGAAAATTGTTAATGTCCAAAATATTACACTGTTTTGTATGTATTCTGTAAATCTTGTTTGTAGATTACCTACACGTTTTTTCGGGTACTTGTAAAAAAGAATTTCGGCTTTTAATGATTGGATCTTAATATTTTCTTTCTTCTATCGTTGTTTTAGTTTTTTTTTTCTGTTTTTAAGTGTTTGCATTGCTTTTTCTTGACTATTTTTTGATGATTTTGTTTATGGTTTTTAATTTCTTAATGTAGTTTCCTTTTATAGTATTTTTTTTAATAATATTTCCGTTAATAAGGATAGTTAGACCAATAGTTCTAGAATAATTCTGCGTAACAGTCTAAAGCCGTCTACAAATTTTAGTATATTACTTTCCAGTTCTCCCCTTCAAATCCTTAATTATTTTTAAAAATCTTTCTTAATTACTGCAGTTTTTTTGATATTTTTCTATTTGTGTATCTATTTTTCTCTTAATTTACCTTAGAATTAAATGTAATTCTTTCTTTATAATAATATATATATATAACGGATTTTCATCCCCTTTTCTGTTCGTGTTTTTTATCTGCCTATTTTTGTGGTTTGATTTATTTCTTATTGGTTCTGTATATATATATATATATATAAATACTTCTCTTTTACACAATTACAAATTTGAAAAATTGTAAGATGTACTATGTGACACATAATTCATTTAAAGACATATGCAAAATGTCGTATTTGCTTACTTTTAAATAAATCTGGAATTTTGATGTTATATGAAAAATGTTGGATATGGAGCAAATTACTCTTAAGTCTAAGAGAAAAAATATTTTACATTATAAGTGACAAGAATAAATAACTCTTTAGAAACGTTTTTATTGTGAAGCTATTTCTTTTATAACATTAAATAACTATTAATTTAAAATACGAATTAGATTATGATATTATTTTATGTAGTGTATTTTATAAATGTTTAAATCTTATTGAAATAAAAAAAAATGTACTTACAATATTTTATCGGTTAAAATAACAGAAGCTTATTTATTTGAAATATATAAATATTTACGAAAATAACTTGCTGCTTGCAAGACTTGTTAAGTGCAATATTTGCTTGAAACGGTTTCAAATATTTGAGAATGAAACTTGTGCTAATATGCAATAATAATAATATATATATATATTATTATTATTATTATTACATAAGTCATCATTGCTCAGTTTAAAGTATTTTTTAAATTACAATATTGGTTTAAGAATAATAATGTGACTAAGGTGAATTTAATTTTTGTTAGCTAACATAGTGGCTTTCTTTTAGTCAATCACAAACAAAGACCAATTTTCGCAATTCGCTGTGTTTCATGACTTTCTTCCTGAATATTACTTCTGGCCAACCTCAAATCAGTCAGTAAATCAAATTTCCATTCGGTTGATATATTTGTTTTTTGCATTATTTAATAATTTTGCATAATTTATTAATTATTTTAAGTAAAATTTAGCATCTTTCCGCCTTAAGTCTGTCTTTTCTTTTAGAAATTAGCATAAACGTTTTATTAATTCTCAAATATTTGAAACTGTTTCTGCTAAATATTGCAATTTTAACAAGTCTTGCAAGCAGCAAGTTATTTTCGTAAATATATATATATTTCAAATAAATAAGCTTCTGTTATTTTAACCGATAAAATATTGTAAGTACATTTTTTTTATTTCAATAAGATTTAAACATTTATAAGATACACTACATAAAATAATATCATAATCTGATTCATATTTTAAATTAATAGTTATTTAATGTTATAAAAGAAATAGCTTCACAATAAAAACGTTTCTAAAGAGTTATTTATTCTTGTCACTTATAATGTAAAATATTTTTTCTCTTAGCCTTAAGAGTAATTTGCTCCATATCCAACATTTTTCATATAACATCAAAATTCCAGATTTATTTTGCATATGTCTTTAAATGAATTATGTGTCACATAACATCTTACAATTTTTCAAATTTGTAATTGTGTAAAAGAGAAGTATTTATAAAAGATTCTAGTATGAAATGGAAAATTAAATAAACTGTAAATGTCGATCATAAGATTGTTTTCTTTTTCTTATATTTTATTCAATGAAATATAGAATTTTGTTATATTGGAATCTTTTTTTAAATAGTATTTGTTCCTAACGTTTTGTTTTCTTTTAAGCAAGTTACATCACACTAAGTATCAAATGTGTTTCCCAAAAGAGCCAACGCTCTGCCACATGAAAAAATTATCATTAATGGACAGGAGATGTCTGCTATATTTTTTATTTAACTTCTTCCATATGTGTAACTTTACATAGTTCATTACATTTTTGTTTAAATTTCTGATTAAAAAAAACTTTTTTTAGCTGAAAATTAATATATGTTTCATCCTAAATTCAAAAATGTAAAGAAATTTTGTCAATAAGCAGTTTTTTGATCTGGTATTTGTTTATCTCCTAAATATGTTTCATCTCCTAAACTGATTCAATATGTTCCCTGCAATTAACCAAAGTTAGACCTATTTAAAAAAATACATCATCATACTATATTTACTATTTCTGTTGTTTTGAGGTGTTTCAAGTAATTATTTTAATTAAAATGACTATTAAAATTACGTAAATGAATATTCCAAGGTTTTTTGTAAAACTGAAACAAAGGCAGGACACTCTGTGTATTTTCTTCTACCCACACATTTACTGAGCTCTTACCATCCCTTCCTGATTCCCTAAGCTCTGAATAAATATTATCACATATTAAATTAGAACTATCAACTTTCTTCTGAGAAAAATTAAATTCACTTCTCCTTGAATTCACTCTTTGAATCCACCATAAAGGAACGAAACTATAGAAAGTGCAAAATGATTTTGAGTTCAATTAAAGGGGGAAAATCTCATTGTGAAAATTGTGAAGAAAGTAGAATTAGTTGTGCCATATCTTAGCAATGTTCAGAAGTACAAAAATAATCGTGAAATTGAAAGAAATGTGTAAGTAACGATGAATTCAATTTTAGCGATGCTATTTTTCCCTTCGTCGTATGGCATATGACGCCAACCAAACGGGCACAAAAACACCGACGTGTGAGATGCAAAACCGACCAAGAAGGGTTAGTTTCAGTTTAAATTTCTTTAATGCTCACTTCAGTAGTTTAGTTTTTATTAACGTCGCCCTAGAAGCAACACGAGGGCTATTGGCTACGGACCTCGTAATTGTGAACCACGGTCAAGTGACGAGGACGACCCCCCTCTCCTAACATCCACACCACGCCACGGGAGGACTTTGGGCCCCGAACAGATTTAACGTGCATCAGCCCCGACTACACGGCGGGTCTTTGGCGGTCAAGGATCGAACCCGCGACTGAACGAAAACCGCCGGTCGCGAGTCCACGACCTTGACCACTAGGCTATCACGGCCCCACTTCAATAGTGATAGGTACAAAAAAGGAAGTCCAAATGTATATATTGATTGCAGAGTTTAATCTCTTTATAACCAATAAGAGAAATGTCTCCATAGGTGGAGTGATTCTTGACTTCATTGCTGCCATCCCAGAATCCCTGAATTATATATATCGGCATATCAATAACTATCTCAAAAGAAAGTTGTCATAGGTGCTTGGTGTAATAGATAATTTTTCAGAAGTTGAAGGAGAGTTCGTCATGAAAAAAAAAAAAAAAAAAAATTTCGGAGGATCAGGGCTATATCTTAAGAACAGTTTATATGGCTCTTGTTTTAATGTTAAGGCTCTAAATTTTTTGCTATCATTTTCTTGATTCTAGACAGAAAGCTACATTTTCTCAGTCTTTGAATTTACCCCATTTCTGAAAAGGTACATTTTTTCAGTCTCTGAATTTACCCCATATCAGTAGGTAATCAGCAGTTCTACGATGGTTAACGTTACTCCAAAAATTTGTTGTAATATATAGAACTAGACAACCGTCTAACCTGAGACTTAATGTAAGAAATTCGCATTCATAAAGGCCTATGCTACTCTGGGAACTAATACTCTGTCAATTAGTTTTACAACTTTCTGAGAATTGTACTCATTCAGGTACTTAAGGTTGGTAGGTATCCAAGACTTTGAAGGTGCAGAAATATATTGAGAATTCATATTGCAAATTCTGATAAGATAGAGAATGTAAGCTGCTCTTAAAATGTTTGCATTTTCTTCCCTATCTTACCTACAAATAAACTTTAAAATTTGCAGACAACTGTTGGTTTTACTCACCAATATCTCAAACAGTTTATAAGTTATTCCAGGGTCCATACAGGAACTGAAGTTTCTAGAATGTTTCTTTTACAGCAGCTATTGGCTACTTATGTAAATCAGAGGAAAATGACAGCAACGATGTCTGTTGGAAGTAAAGTAGATAGGAATTGATCCGGGGGTATAAAAATGATTTATAGTGAATTTCTGCACATTTAAGACAACCAAACTCAGCTTTTTTCAAGGAGTAAGAACCAGAAACCTACATAAGAATATTGTCAGAAAATTGATAATACTGCATAATTAGAAATTAGTGTTTCAATACCATTCATAAACTACGAAAACAGAAAAACTAAGGGTATAATGCCATAGAACTTCATTTCTAAAAATTTGTATAAAGTTTTGTCATATTCCACCTAAGAGATCTGAGTTTCAGAAAATTTGAAAATCAATCGAGAACTTTGACTTAGGTTCAAAAATACTCTTACAATTGAAAAAACAGTATATTTCTCCAAACCCTATCGACCATCTAAAAAGGAAAAATAAAATCGCTTTAGTACTATTGGTAGCCTAAGGAATTCGGAGTTCTCTAAAAACGATAACTAAAGTATACAACTGATCAGGAGTACATAGTAAAGCTTGAAATCTTACTGTTCTACTGGATGAAAAGACTTATCTTTCATCATAATGATCATATGAAAGATAAGTATCCTAGGTATTTATAACCTCCATCTCTTTAACTGCATTAACCGTCAATGTCATAGGTCTGTATTTCTCTCTTCGCACTGTCTTTTCATCCGGTTTCCTTATGGTGATAATTGTTTTTATAAGGAAACCCAGATAGTAAATTATAAAACCTATCAAACATAGCAATCAGAACATGCTATTCTTCGTTTTCATAAACTAAAGAATATGGGTAATGAACAAATAATAAATATTTTAATGACAATTTTCTAATTCAAAAATTAATTTTTAAGAAATGCTTATAAAGTAAGATATTTTTTTTTAAATTAAGACACCTTGTAATCCTATTTATGATAGGAAAAATATAAGTTTCAAGTGTTTGAGACAAAAGAGAATAAAGCACTGTGTGCTTCTTAACTTTCGCTTGCTAGTTTCCATAAAAGTTACAGCCACAAAAAAAGTCAATCAATATTAAATTTTTGTGATTCCTCTCTAAAACAGCTCACATTGTCATACCAGTTGCGTGTCAAAGACCAATTTTTACTTTTAATGGGCATCATACCTACAGATTGCTATCTCGTTCACTACAATCATAATATGTATTAGAATATGAAACAAGTAGCTTCGCAAAAACATAGCTGTAAAGCAAAGTGATCATAAATATTACATTTTACAAAGAAACTATTGTTCTATTTGAGATTGCTTTACGTTGATATTTTTATCAAACTTTCATGCTTTTGTGACATGAGTTTAAATGTCTTACAACAATTTCTATAAACTAAAACTATTACTAGTTTATTTTTATTACTTATTGAGAAACAATGCTAAATAATAAAAAATTATAACTCATTGCATTTGTATATATGTGTATATCACTTTAGTGAATTACATTATAAAAAATATGGTAACATGCAAAACATCACCAAATATAGAAAATAAACCACAAAATAATTTTAACATAATAGACATCATTAAATTCATTGTAAAATCAAATTACACTTAACTTAAGATCTAAAATATCATAAAACCAATTTAAATCTATATTACAAGTGTAAATTAAAAAAACATCGAAATTATTAAAGAAAAATAAGCAATATAAAACAAAATGTAATAAAAATATTTACCAATGAAAGTCATCAGAATAAAACTTTGGAACATTTTAAACAAGGAAAGAATAATTCCAGAAAGTCATTAATTATATAATGCTATTAGAAGAAACTTTATTAAATTGCGAAAGTATAAAACAAGCATTACTAATAAAATATTTAAAAACATATAAAGCATTCCACAAATTTCATACGCGTGCCATCTATCCACGCGTGCACTTCTTACCTATGAAACTGCGTTCTCCATGAAAGAATTCACCATACAATTAAAACCTGACTAATCTAGTGACTATTCTAGTAGTGACCTGACTAATCTAGTAGTTATTCTAGTGACTAATTTAAATGTGACAATAAAGTAACTGATTTATTTAAAGAAACCACAGACAATCATATGCTTAAAATTACTGAACAAAAAAGTTATAATAAAGATATCTCACACACACAAAAAATAATAATATATATAAAACACACTATTTAAAAAATTTAAAAACCCAGATATTAACTAGGAAATAACATCTTTAAAAAATTAAAAATAGATCGAAAACAAATTTAAAAGTATGTCATAAGAAGATTGTACAAACACACACATTAAATATGTATATATATATCATGGCAAAAAACTATTGTAATCGAGTATGCACTTTACTTATCCAATTCTTTTAGGCACGATTCAATCGAGTCGTGACCATATTCAACCTGGAAAACAGGCTTGTTAGGTAAGGATAACTATTCTCAAATATTATCTGTATTATCTGTCATTTATACCAACACGCAGATCCATGAAAGCCATTCAACTTCTTAAAGATATTTAATTTAGCAAATATAGACTCAATGAATTTAAAATTTTATCTAGGATAACCGAAAATGGTATATACATCAAGTTTAATCAAGAGGAATATATTGCCTCTTTTATGTTTGGCCGGTATCTATGGTCGTTCTCTGCAAAATAATAAAGTAACAATGATAACTACGTTCACCGTTTACATCAGCGTTACAGTAAACCTTATTCTGACTCTTGCTCAAGGCATAGTGCTGACAAAATGCTATTTCCATAGTTTTTCAGATAATTCTAGATTCTTAAGAAATGTTGTAACTAGGGAATTATATACATATTTCAAAAGTATTATTTAAGAAACATTATATAAGCTAGTACAGAATTATAAATATGTAGCAATAATAGTTTATCCAAATGGAAATGTAAATTTCAAAGCAGTAAATTGATAAAATGCGAGTATTAACATGAAAAAAAAAACTTTTTGAAATATATATAACACCGTTCAATTAAAGCAAGAAAATACGTTTAAAATAAGAAGATTAAGCTGAAATTTCAAAAAAAAAAAAGTCAAAAAAGGAAATAAAGTTTAAATTGCTATTTCTGTCTTTAGACAGTTAAGTGTGGACATACTTAAATAATCCTATTATTGTATTATTGGTTCAGATATTCCACTCGGCATAACTACTTTAAAGCGAAATTGTAAATAACCAAAAATAGATAATGTACATATTCAAAAATATAATTAAACAGAACAAAAAATTAATACCAATTTTAAAATTAATTCCAAAGGATCAAAATGTTTTAGCCAAAAAGCCAAAAAAAAAAAAAAATCATTCATTAAAAAATCTACTATACATCATTTATACACGTAATAAATTCATGAAAATTAAACAGACGTATAAGACTTCACCAACAACAAGTTAATGCTATCTAAATAACCAGCAGATCAAAAATTATGTTTGCTTACAAATGTAGCCATCTTGTTTTCTTAATGCAACAAAATTTCCTATATAAAAGAAATATACTACACCAAAATGAATTCTTTTAATTAAATGTAATAGAAATAAATTGTAACGTATATTTTATTCGGGCATTATAATTCAATTTAAATACGTATTATAAAAATTCGCAAATTAAGACCAAACAACCTATTGATAGAGCCACCAGCTATTGGCTAAAAATTTAATGGGACAAGTCTTTAATTAACACCTAATTTAAAAATTACATTATTAACAGTGTTTATAAAATAAAAAGAGACATACGCACTCACAATCTTATATATATATATATATATAAGTTTAATGATTTCAAAATTAATTGTATCAAAATTCAAAATACAATATATAAAGTCCATATGGATAAACAGTATATTAATAACGAATGAAATGATTTTCCTACTATAATATGTCTTCAGTGTTAATTTCTATTTTCTTAATAAAAATGTCAAATTTTATATCTTTATGTTAACTAAAATAACTTAATTCATTTTTATGGCTCTGTTTTATACTATTACAGTGTTTTGTATTATACCTATGTTGATCGTTTCTAATGTGTATATCATTTGAAGTCTGAGCTGGCATATTTATAATGACAATTCTTACAATTTAATGAATAATTACAATTACATATCTTACAAAATCACTTCCTGATATCGATAAAGTTATTATAATCAACATTGTAATGTAATTTTATATGAGTTATAAACAACACATTTCTTTAAAATTGACATATAAATATTTTTATTCAAATTGTCGTTTTTTACATAAAACAAATTTTATCAGACATTAAAAATACTGTGTGAAATTTTCTTACATTACCACTTATTAAATACCACACACTAAAAACTGCATGAAATTTTCTTAATTTGAATGAATTTGCAATTTAATTTAAATCCTGTCTAAATTTTTATTTTACAAGTTCATTCTTTATTTTGTTCTTACTATATTCGTTTTCTGAGGTTAAATACTTTAGTTATCATTATAAAATTTTTGATTAAATTAAATAAATAATATTTTTTTTATAAAGTTAATACATCAGTTATAACTTTTGAAATGAGGATGCACATTATAACATATACAAATTTTAATATTATAAGTACAGTCTGGATAGTATTTAGAATCAAAGGCGTATAAATGGTTTATTATTTAATGTAATGAGTCATTTTTTTTATAAAAATTTCCGGTTATTCTCCTATTTAACGCAAAGATTTTAAACTGAAGTCGAAAATATACTGATCACAAATATTAATCTTGCAGTACACGGAAAGTTTCTCGTTGCATTTACAAAGTGCCTTTACGTATGAACAGAAATATAAAAATGTAAAAAATAAATTTATCAAACATCATTATATAATAAAAATATTTGTTTTGTCTCTTAAGCTTTCAAATTCAAGATGACATGGTTAGGAGAATTTAGAAATAGTAAGCAAAAAGCTATCAGGAAAATGAACCTGCAAATTGCTTTATTTTATTACAATAAGAGTGTTTTCTAAATATTTTAAATCATTGGAATAAAGTGAAAACAAGGTAAAATAATATATTTCAAAATGTTAGATTTGTTTTTTTCAAACAAAGTAATTTTAAATTAATATTAGATCTATGGAAATATCGTGTTAAATATTGAATAAACTCTCTATAGGATTATAAAATTACAGGTTTACGAAAGGAAACCTTAATAATATGTGATGCAGCAAGTTAACAACCAAGCAGTAATTCATATTCTATATCTGAGGTAGTAATCTCTTTTGTACATTTTTCCTTCAAATACTTCAAGAATTTTTAACATTCATTTGTTAATAGAATTTATTTAAATGCAAAACAGCGGCTTTCCGTTGTTTGTCTCATAATGTCAAATGCCATTTACATTTTTTAAAAAGCTACGGAATGAAACATTTCCCGAAATTTCACGCATGCATATAGATAAAACTTCTTAAAGTAAAAAATGACCATATGGAAAATACCATATACAAATGTTTTGGAATCTAGGCTTAAAACATTCACAACGTAGCTTAAAAATATTTATTAGCTTAGTTTTTGGATGAATTTTTACAGATATTTAGAATGCTTTATGCCGCGCTTACTCCCGTATGTAACTTCTGAATTTTGAATAAATTGTATTTTCAAAACTGTCAAACTTGAATTTGTAATTTGAATTTTTTCCCGATTCCATCATTAACAATTGAGTAGTAATAAAGTCAGAGAAAGGCTTTGAAAAAAAAAGAGAAAATGATTAAGTAAAAATGTATTTGCAATGCTTCTCATTTCATAGAGCGTGCTTTGTTTGACTTTTCTGTATGATTGAAGTTTTGTTAATTGATCTTATCTAAGTTTAACATTTGATAAGGTTTCTAGGAGCTCTTTAAAACTACATTTTAGCATTATTTTCTTGCTCTACTGCAAATAGCTTATTATTTCGTTCCATAGCCAATTCTTACATTTTAGCTCGTACATTTAGAGTATTCAAGATCATATATTTTATTTCAGAGCAGTCCTGTATTTTAAATAACGTGTCCGTTTAAATAACTTTAATAGTTATTTAAACTTTTATATACTCCATTAAAATGGCTTTAATTTATTTCAATTAAAGCCATATCAAAAACAAAACAGTCACTTTATTTACATTTGCTTTGTAAATTCAAAAAAGAAAACGACATTTCTAAGTTGCATAGGCTTCGATGAATTTATAATATAACATGCACAAAAATCTTCTTGCATTATAAAAATCGTCTGTACGTAACATGTACTACTTAATTTATAAATATATCACAGCACTCAAATGTTAGAAGAATATTTTTCTTTATATATTTTCTTATACTTAGGTAATATTCTAGTTTCTTATAATTGAATAAATAATAGTTTATTATTACTCTAATGATATATTATCTTGCTTAACCCTGGAACGCTAGCATGTTTATATATACCGCTATCACTAGAGACATGTAAAATTCGATTTATTCGATTATATTACATTAATGTTGGTTTTAAATGTAATGAAAGTCGTCTGCCTTTCAAATTTAACATTATATATACAATTTTAAAAAAAATCACATAATAATTAATTGCCAATACATTTATATGTCTATAAAGAAGGACATGATTTCTGGAGCTCGCCACATAGCTTTTCCACATAGCTTTTGCGTTGAATACTGCTCTACACCTGCCACCAGAAAAGTTACACCAAACATAATCTTTATTTGCAATTGGTTATCTAGTAAACCTGAAGTTAGTATTAGTATGCAAAACTAGACATTCAGTTCACCTTAATTTAAATTATTTAGGGAATCCATAACATTTGGAAACCCTATCTTCTTTCGTTTTTTTTCTGCATTTGAGTGAGTATTTCTTTCTCTAATACATCGTAAATAAACAAATTGCATCAGTCAATTAGTCCTAAATAAATCGAGATTCAGAAACTAGACCTACTCCAATATGAACAGTATTTTTTGCACTAGTTTTTTGTTTAGTTTTAACAACTAATTTTCTCAATTTATAACCATTTATTCCTTTTATTAAGTCAGAAGCCAAAAAATATAATTTAACCTTGTTCATTTATATCTTGAATATCTGTAGAATTTTATTTTGTTCTTTTGAACCCGTAATTTTATTTTATTTTTTACTTTAGTCAAGGAATATAATCAACACACGCATCACTGATATTCAACTATATTCATCAAATTCAAAGTTATCCCCACTGTCACTATCTTCAGATTCAAAAATTAATTCTTGAATTTCTTCATCCGTTAAGTATTTGCGTCGTTTGGCCATTTCCTGAACACAATATGAAATAAAAATCAAAAGACTTTTATATACTCCATTGACAAAATTAAAATGAATCCTCTATCACTATGACTACGTTAAAATTACGTGCTTAAAAAAGTAGAGTATTACTAGCGAAACGTAAAATTTACGAGGTCAAAATTTTGCATATTACTAGAGACACATAAAATTCACGTGTGGAATTTTTCGCATATTACTAGCGACCCGTAAAATTCAGTAGTTCATGAAGAGAAATAAATGAACGGTAGACGGAAAAATCAAACCAATTGACATTCAGCCTACTAAGTGACGTCTCGAAGCAATCAAAATCAAACAGGTTTATTTGTGGAATAGAAAGGACAAAAAAGAACCAATCAAGGAAGTTACAATTCAAAAATCAAGGTACAATTTAAGAAAGCTAGTGTTCCAGGGTTAAAAAAAATTAAGGGTTACACACGTGTGTGTGTGTGTGTGTGTGTGTAATGATTCAACTGAAATTTGCAAAATTTTCACAGAAAAATAATTTCATTTTTACTATTCTCTAACTCAAAAGTAAAGAGTTCATTCTTGTTTTATGATAAAATTCTAAAGTTTCTTTTAATGTAAGTGATAACATATTCATTAAAATCTACTTCTCACGATTAAAGACATGTAGGGATAATGCAATTCTCACGATTAAAGACATGTAGGGATAAGCCCTATAAGGCGTTTAAAGGCCATTTAAGTCCCTCACAATTCCTAAGCCTTACTACATGTGATCTATCATGCATAAGGAAGAAATCCCTTGTATAAAAACAAAGATTAGTTAATTGTCTACGCTCTTGTGATGTAAGTAAAAAGGAGGAGTTGTGTCTCCAGAATTTTGGATATTAACATGCTTCACTCTCTAAGCTAAAATGAATAAACAACCGTGAAATTTGTAAGATGCCTTAATGCCTTAATTGTTTTTTTTAATTAATTTCTGAATCATAATATTTATATATATATATATATTGTGTTATTATTGGCTTATTGTGTTGAAGTAGTGATGGGTATGTATTGTCATTTTAGAAAAATACATTAATTAGAAGTATTAATTAACGTTAATAACCCGAATAGTCATTACTATCAATTTTATATCATTAGACAATTTAATATATAAATATATTTTTTAAAAATCAATGGATAATCACACATATTATAATCTCCTAAAAATTTCTTAATATTTTTAATATCTAGTTATCTTGGTCTGCAATTTCTTTATGGTGGAGAATTTAATATATTCTCTAATGGCCTCTATCTGTCTATCATGCTATAATATATGCTATGTATATACTATATACTATATACTATATATACTACCTCTATACTATATATGCTATATATCTCATATACTATATATACTATATGTGCTTTTCTCTTCTATATGTCTTTATATGTCTGTACTTATAACCATGCTCATATATGTACTATATCTATCATGCTGCTCTTCTCTTATATCTACCATATATATACTATATATACTATATATATATACTATCACTCTATATACTATAAATAATATGCTCTATATATATGCTGTGTATATGGTATATAATATTCTCATCTTATATATGCTTCTCTCATATACTATGTATCCATATATACTATGTATACTATATTAATATATATGCATAGCACTATCTCACCTATATACTATATTACTATATGTACTATATATATGCTATACTATATACTATATACTATATGTATATACTATGTAATAACAATATATGTATATTGAAATAATGTAATTTTTGAAGTGCTAATTGCATAAATTTCAAATGTGTTCAGTTTTATTATATTTTCAAAGTTATATTTCTCACATGGAATCAAAAGAACTCTAATCATATCCGTTATATCAAATGAATAAAAATTATCCTGAAAATCAAATCTATAATTTGACTGGATTTGGGTATATCTTATGAAATTATTTACTTCTATGCTATATTTAATAGTTAATTCTTCAAGTTCTTAAAAATATTTTTCAAATTGCTTAGCAAAGTCTAACCATATTTAATTATGTATGTGTTATAACCGGTTTTTTTTTTCTGAATTTAGTAGGATTCTTATGGAATTAAGGAGAGAGAAACACATGTGGAAATTTATTATTATTAAACTGTATTCCAAGGTTTTTTTTATGAATGTCAGCTAACATATTAGAAATTTCTCTGTTTTCACATTTTGAAATAATATTATTGTTTTCAAAATATTCACACCTTATTGTAAAATTGAAATACTTATATATTATTGCGAATTTTCCAAGAACTTTATCTACATATACTATTATAAAATTTGTTTGTATTTCTTCTATTATGGGTATAATATCTTTAAATTTTATTTCACTTTCAGATTTATAATTATCAGTTATCAAATCGCTAAGAACTATTCACCTAAATTCTATGAAGGCCTCATACGGCATACTATTTTTCATGGCTATTTCCCTTTTAAAAGTATCCAAATCCTTACTTATTTCATTCCTCGGGACAAAATTCTTGTCAGTTATTGCCAGTCTAAAATAAGAACGTTTCATCGAAAGATTTTTTAATTTCTTATCATTAACTATATTTAAATTTATTGTGAGTAGATGGCCATACTATTCATTAATTAAGTCATTGTACCATATATAATCTTTCAACAGGTCTGAATTCCCATTAGAATTAAAATTCAAAATCAATTTACGTAACACTTAATTATAACTGCAATACTCCGTTTCCTTTTTTTACTTCTATACGCATCTTAATATCCAGTTTATTAATCAGGTAATTACAGAGAAAATATTATAATAAATTTTATTTAGACTATAAGGGTAAAACGTTTTAAAAAATGCTATGAAGATGAACTATTGTCCAAGACCTACCACCTGTGTCATGTGTTGAAGACTTACGAATAAAACGTCATTTGCTGTTATCCTTCGTGTTGTACTAATTTTCACCTCTCACACAACTGGAAATTTTCGTAACAATTTATATATATATATATCTGTGTGTGTGAGTGTATGTATTCAAAGGCACATCTTGAAACAAATGTCATTCATTTCTTAGAATTCCATCATTAATTACATTGTGTAGCATATTATATAATTAATATGAATTGTCCGAATTTGAAAACTCCATTATATCATGATTTTGATAAATAAAAATTAAAATTAATAATAAAAAAAAGAAAAGAAAGATAAATATAAAAATAAAGGATACGTATATTATATTAGATATATCTAATATTTTGCAAAAAAATACTTTTCCTCTTTCTAAGTTGCATCAGAGTTGTGATATATATATATATATATATATATTTATATATATATATATATATATATATATATATATATATAATACTGGAGTTCATGTAATAGAACTGGAACTGAAAAAATTAATTTTAGAGAAAGGAGAAACATGCTGAACATTAATGTTATTTTTTTTCCTTATTTTCTTTTCAAATTGGGTTTTTCCTTCTTTTAAATCTACGGTATTCAAAGGTTTCGAAAGTTTTGCTATCGAATTTTGAATTCATGAAACATAAATTCATATAATCTTTGTAAATTTAAAATATACTTAAGAATTTAAAACTGATACTATTTATATATTTCTTTAGATAAATTCCATAAATTTCAAATCTTTTCATGTGTTTCGGGAAGCTAGGAATTTTTCATTCTTACCTTTAGGGAATGATCTGAAATTGAGTGACTTACTACGTATATTTTGAATGCTAAAATATCTTCAATATAATGATAACTACAGACCTAAAAAATTCAGAAAAGGATATACTTCGTCGTATTTACCTTTTTATAATTTTTACTCTTCTATTTCACAACAATACTTCTAAAATTTCTTCGTCATTTTTATTACATTCGGGATGTCAATTAAAATCTCTACTCCCCCTTACCACTTAAATTGAAAATAGCGAAACTTTTGACATAAAAGTAGTGTCTAGATAAAGTAAAGTGGCCTCATTTATTATATAATGCTTCATTATAGAAATAAGCAAACAAACAAGCTCTCGTTATTTGAGCGTATTTCGAAATTACAAGGACCATTCCCTCGTTAATAAAACAATAAATCATTCAATTAAATAAGGCCTAGTTGTTAGGAATCTTTTTGATAAAGTTAACATTTTGAACACTTAATCGATAACAATGCGCGAACCTGGAAACATAGGTTCTGATATAAGACAATATAAGTGAATGTAGCAGTAAGTCCATTTTATTGCAGTGGCGACATCTGCCACGTATGAATGAATGTCCAAATTAAAACTTCCAAAGGACCTTCCACCGTATGTGGCAAGCTCAATCCTTTTTTACTTCTATGACCTAATATCCTTTTTCTTTAAATTCTGTTAGGGAACCGTTGCAATATAGAAGATCAGTTGCAGCGTCACGGCAAACAGCAGTGTTAGCATACTTGTTTCAAAGATAGAAAGATACTTGAAAAAAAAAAACAATTACAGAGTAATAGAGCGTTTTCGACTTGGTACGCAAAGGTACTTCGTGCTCATTGCTGCTGTAAAATGCTTGATTTTTAGCCCTTCTAGGCAACCATTCTTTGATGCTGGAATGTATCCACCATGTACTACTACCCTTTTTGATGTTATGCTGAGGAACGTCACTCATGTTGAAACCATACATTTGGGAATTGAAGCAGTGGTGATTATATGTCATGTAGAAACTCCAAGTATCGTTCCAGTTTAAGTGATCTAAAAACATAGAATCAATCAGACTATCATTGAATACTCCTGACCAGCGTATTTGACTTTGAATTTTAATGTGTATGTAGCATTTCTCAGCGCCCAATAATCTGGGTTCTGTTAATTGTACATTCCATTGATTGAAAACCGGCTTCATCCATCCATCTTATATCTTATAGAAATGTTTGTTCACCTCTTAAGGGCTCAAGATTACAAAAATATTAACTTCTATCAAATTCTCCTGACATTACAACATGTCCATGTGTTATCCGAGACCCTACTTCTTCCAGGTTATTTTAAGAGAGGTCAGAGTTTTCATTTATCTCTTTTGTTCTGTCTTTCTGATGTGATAGAGTGTGTGATAATACCCCGTCAGGTTGAATTCGTCACCCTACTTAAACTGATTTGTTGGATGAGATCAATTTGTCCCTTAAATTATCTCCCTTAGAAGTTTTAAAAAATTTCTTACAATCTCACTTGATGGATACAAACCTCCAAAAATACATCCATACATATTGATACATATTTGAGAACTTTTAAATTACACAACCACTCATACCATACATTATACATATGACCAAAACAATTTTAAAAGCTTAAGGTCTGGAAATTCTTAGAAAATATACATTGTTGTTTTATGAATTTTTGCGGAATGATATGTAACATTTTAACACATAAATACAAAGGGAAAATTAAGAACTTTACTTGTAATACAAAAACTGTAATATAAAGCAATAAAAATGATAATAATAGATGACAATTTGATTAATTGTTCATTCATGTTTCACTTAGAAGCAACATGAGGATAGCTGGTGACGGATCACGAAATTTTGAGTTTTGGTCAAGTAGCGAGGATGACACTTTGAAAGGTTCAACGTGCGTCAACCCCGCTATACCAAGGGTCTTTAGAGACATTGGAGCACGAATCCACAACTGGACGGTAACAAAGGTGGCGGAGAGTTCACGACCATGACCATCAGCTTATCGTGGCCATATAATATGTGACAAGATGTATTCAGAAAAAAAATTGAGGCTAATAAATTTAAAGTGGTATGTGACCGATCGTGACTTATACGCACACATCGAAACGTAATTTATTAATGATAATAATGTTGCTAATCGCAGTTTACGAAGGGGAGTTAAACTCTATTCCTTCAACAATGTGATTTTCAGAACATTTATATCTCTAGGAGAAGGATATCCCCGATTTTAACTGATTTTTCTTATCAGACATAGATCAGAATTATTGCTGTTCACAGTATTCGCTCAATGGATTCACTTTCATGGGATTCACGAAAGAGGGTTTCCTCGATGCGTGTAAGCAATTATCAACCACAAATAAAAAACTCCGTCGTCCCTTTGCACCCTGCTGTTGCCAATGTGACAATGAAAATATAAACTTTAAATTTACTGTTGCTGCTATAACGAAGCGTTTGTTACTTTCTTGAGTACTTTTGTATAAGCGGATACGAGAGTTTGTCAGTGCAATTTAATTTACCTTTGGAATTAGGGAAAAAAATCGTAAAACTAGTAAATTCTGTGATAGTTGTCCTGGGGAACCCCAGGTTGTATATGGGTGATTATTTCCAAAAATATCACACTGTGACCAATTACAAACATAAAATTTTCATTATGTTAAATATTTATAAACTTGAACATGTTTCATATGAAGTAGCTAAGAAATAATTATTTTGTTTTATTGCAGCAATTATATTTTTATGCTATATATGTATGTTCGTAATTAATATAATCCTGGAGTTGTTGATGGACGAGTCACTTACCTGGAATGCAAAGGGATGAATATAACTATAAATACTCATTTGGAGTTAAACAAGACTACATACAATCAAAGTTACATTAACAAACGATACGATTTCTAAATTCAGAAGAAAATAGGAATAGGAGTCCAACAGCTTAAATTTTTTTTTACTCATTCACTAAATAATTAATTTTCCAATTAAAATGAAAATATGTACAAAATATAATTTATCAACAACAATTTGCCTTATTTTTTTCCTACACCTCATTTGGTATTTTGCCATGCATCTTGCCTTAATGATTATTCTTTATTCTGTGTTTTCCTCACCTTTTTTTTTTATTTTTATCTTCCCGTAAACGAATGAAAAGAGCTACATTTTTTCTGCTATATTTTCCCCCAGTATTACGTTCTTCCAGATAATCGGAAAACCGTTGCTGACTCAATGTCCCATCAATCTGCTCCTGAGATTTGGTTTTTTGTTTATTGCAACATTTTGTCTCTCTCAGATGTAAGTTCTACAGGCATTTTTAAGGGCAATATGTTATCCAAATAAACATCTCTCTTTAGTGGTTAAAATGTTGTGTAAATATGGAAGAGAGTGCCAAAATTTGGATGAAAAATTATAATTTTTTAGAGAATTAATTGCATGAAACAAACTTTCTGTATAACTTACTGGAAGGAATATCTAACGTGATTGTTTTTGCATTTTATTGAATAATTTGTGGCTAATAAGCTTGAATACTTCATTTATTGTCATTTAAGTCACAGTACATGAACAGTACTAATTCTTTCCAAAGTAAAATTATCAATAATTTAGGTATCTCCAAAAATCAAATTTAAAAATCAGCGTTAAATTTTTGACCTTTCAAGTTGTCTCAAATCTCCTGGATAGTGCCGATATTGGAATGAAATATTTTATTACAATGTGAGTTTTTCTTTTAATTTGAATTTATCTTTAAATAGACATACTTAACTTGCACAGTTTTTTTTTTATTTACTCTCAGACATTTTGAATATGTATAGTGAGTAAAACAAAAAAAAAACATTATAATTGCTATTGTTCATTTTTAAAATTTGTTGCTTCATTTTGCTAGTTTACACTTTTTATCTGAATATAAAAATACAAATTATTAATTATTTTTGCACAACAGTTATCCTATAACACATTTTCTGAATGGAACGTTATTCAGCAAATGAAAAACCAAGCAATCTAAATCATTTTATAAAAAATCTGTTCTTTACACTTTCTGAATGATCTTATTGTCTTTCATTACATTTTTGAAATTCTTCAGATAATTGTAGCAATTAAGAGACATTAAAATAGTATACGCTTTAAATATTTCTTAAAGATAATTACTCTACCCTTCAAGACACAAATAAAATTGTACGTAATTTTTTTCAAACATATAAGTTTTTCTCGTGTAATCATAATACTCCTATGTAGACAGTCCTTATTTTCTGATAGATGTTTTCGTAATTGAGTGTTTAATTAGTTTTTTATAAAATGCCGAATGGTGATAGCTTTTTTCGTTCAATTGGAACTCATAAAACAAATAAAATAATGAAAATAATTTCTATTCTTTTCGTTTTACAAATGCATTATTCTCTTAAAATTTCAAACCATGGAATATATCTATCGTAATAATGTAATTTACATATTATCATCTTCTAAGTGTTCATGCAAAAAGTTTCATTACTTCACCAATTTTAAATAAAAACTTTAAAAACTACGTTTACCGCATCTATAAAACTGTTTCATGGATTAAAAATTCTTATTTTGATGAATAAAAAGATATATAGGATAAATGTGATTATTCCTGCTAATCTGCTAAATGGAAGAACATATTCCAGAATCAAACAGTTACTGTTACACTCACGCACGCACACACTCTCTCTCTCTTTCTCTCTCTCTCTCTCTCTCTCTCTCACACACACACACACATATATATATATATGTACACACATATACATATATACAGATTGAGAACAAAATAATTCGAACACCTAAGAAATGATGGAAAATATTTATTAATAGGGGGTTGGACCACCCTTTGACTGAAGTACAGATTTAATGCGACGTGGGATAGATGCATAAAGGTCATGGACAATATTTAAAGGAATATTAAGCCGTTCCTCCTGCTGAACAGTCTCTAATTCCGAAAGGCCGGATGGAGGTGGTAATCGGGAACAAAGTTTGGACTCCAAATTTTCCCATAAATGTTCAATAATATTCAAGTCCGTAGACTGAGAGGGCTAGGCAAGATATTCAACTTCATTGTCATGCTCTTCGAACCCTGCTTGAACACACCTAGTAGTGTGGATAAGGGCG
The DNA here is from genome assembly GCA_019974015.1 of Nephila pilipes. Taxonomy (NCBI): domain Eukaryota; kingdom Metazoa; phylum Arthropoda; class Arachnida; order Araneae; family Nephilidae; genus Nephila; species Nephila pilipes. The sequence continues at coordinate 526,321 of BMAW01035594.1, read as the reverse complement.
TTGTCGTCTTGAAAAAGCGGTCGCTCCTCAGGGAATACAATCTGGACCAAAGGGTGAACATGATCCCCTAGAATACTTAGATAGTGATTGGATTTGATTCTCCCATGCAGAATAACAAGTGGTCCAAGCTCGTTCCAAGATATCGCACCCCATATCATAACGGAGCCCCCCTCCAACCTTCAAAGTCAGCAAGAGGTATTCAGGATTAAACTCTTCTCTGAGCGTTCTCTAGACATAAACGCGTTCTGTCGTCTGAAATAGGGCGAATGACGATTCATCTGATCACATTACCTATTGCCAATGCTGTGGAGTCCAGCCTTTGGGATCTCTGCACCATTGGAGTCGCTGGAAAGCATTAGTTGCTGTCACCAAGGTCTTACGAATTGCCTCTCCGACCATAAATGTTCGCAGCATGAAGTTCAATTTTGAAAGTTTTTGTTGGAATGGCATCTGGGAGATGACTGTTCATTTCGAATGTTATCTCGGATAACGATTGCTTGTGCCTTCGGGCAACTATGCCCTTCAAGACCCGTCAATCTCTATCATCAAGATTTGACTTTCGGCCACTGTTATGCTTTGAAGACTTTGTCTTAGCCTCTTTCGTGTACGCTGTCATTACGGCTGATACCATACACCTTCAAACCCCAAAAGGTTTGCTGCTTCCGTAACCGATGCTCCACTTAAACGCGATCCAACAATAATTTCTCTTAGGAACTATGACAGGTCTGACATTTCAACTTATCACAGACAGTTCGATAGATGCATGCAATACAAGTCACTGCTGTTGAGAGAGTGATACCTTGCTCTTTACACTCACTAGGTGGCAGACTTCTGCGACTGTACTGCAGGTGTGAAATACGTCATACTTTTTCACAGGTGTTCATATTATTTTTTATCCTCCCTCTGGCATATGTATAAAATATGTATATAATATGCTTATATATAATATATATATAATATATATACATATATGCTCTATATATAAATATATAACATATATAAATGTAATATGTATATGTATATAATATGTATATATACATATATATATATATATATCTGAAAACTGAAAATTTCTGAAGGAATATTAAAGACAAAATACTCAAGAAAGAAAAATGTAAAATAAAAATAAAATAGTAAAATTGAACGTAACAAATCATAAAGCAATTTCGTGGTACTGAATTACGAATGAGGTTAAACTAGTGTAATCAATATTCCTTTCATTTCTATCTTGGTAAGTGAATAGAAATCACAGTACCAAAAGTTCAATGATAAAAGATGCAAAAAGTTCAGGGATAAAATCTACAAAATAAATTGCTATTCAAGCAATATAATAATAACAACAGCGATAATACTGCAAAATTATAAAATCTAAATATAAAATTCTTACAAAATAAAACTGAGTTTCAAATATGTGAGTAGAAGTTGAATATTCCTTATGGAGTTTAGATGATATCAAATCTATGAAAAGAACAACTATATTATCATATAAGATGGAAATGTGGTATGTGTAAAAGTTGCACATAGAAAATAGTTTAACTTTCTTTTCCCCATTCTATAATTCGGTAAAGGTTCTCTGTATTTCTTATACAGTTGCAATTTATTATTTAATTTGATGAAATCGTATTTCATAAAATCTGTCTAAATTCTTTAACTTTCCGTTAATCTCGTAGAAATCTCTCTCCAGGAAATCACAAAATTCCTTTTGCTTACTTCTCTTGATTAACGGAAGATATATAGAAAGTATTCACATGAGTAGAGTCGTTTTTCTGATTGTCTCAATATAAATGTAATATGTAATTTCTCATCAAAAGGAATCAACAGACTTTATTCCGAACTGGTGTTCTCATAGCAACCATGAATCACTAAGCCTTTTTGGTCATTAAGGTTTTTATGTGTTCTTACGCCACACACTCTCTATCTTATCTGCATGCTATCTATTATCTCTTCTCTTCTATCTATCTATCTATCTATCTATCTATCTATCTATCTATCTATCTATCTATCTATCTATCTATCTATCTATCTATCTATCTATCTATCTATCTATCTATCTATCTATCTATCTATCTATCTATCTATCTATCTATCCGTCTGTCCTATCTATCTATCCTCCCTGTCTATCTATCTATCTGCTCTATCCTATCTATCTATCTATCCTATCTAGTCTATCTATCTATCTATCTATCTATCTATCTATCTATCTATCTGCATATATTAATTACACTTCTGACTATATTAGATGGAGAGGATGACAAACCTAATCTCTTGGCTAATCACGAGATGTTTGTGGTGACGCTCAGAGAGTACAGGCTGGGCAGCATATAGAATCCATGTGTACGAGGATGGTAACACAGCTTCCTACATGTAGTCATCCATTATCTTGGGAGTAGCGGCGACACGCGCAAATGGGGCACAGAGCTCGAGACTG
>BMAW01035594.1:486077-522807 GCA_019974015.1 Nephila pilipes | reverse complement strand
GGGCAGCAATAGGGAATGCCACTGTAGATCGAGGATGGCCAAAACACAGCTTCTAACTATCATCCATTATCTTGTTAGAAGATGGCGCTTGGCAGGCCTTGCAGATAGAGCACAAACTCGGGACGTAAGATGTTAGAAATGCATTGATCTGCATTCAAAATACCACCGATCCGAACTAAATATGTGCGTCTCGGTCTTAATGGCTGTCCAAAGAATCAAACATCATAACCTACGCCGATATCGAATGCAAGCAGGCGATGAGAGGTCTCCTCAGAGCCTCCAGATGCGGTCTTTAGAATACTGCATGCAGAACCGGAACTTGTCTGAAAAGACGACCTTGTGCCACTCCAATATCCAGCATTGTAATTCAGTGATACAGAGTCGCCGTTTCTCTCTATGCTACCTTGATAAGGGAAGGCGAAGGTATGGTCGCCATGCATACAATCCAGACTGCTACAAACGTCATCGTATCGTACGAGAACATACAATGCGAGCTGCAAAAATGTCCCTTTTCTGACTTATTGTGTATGATGTGGCTGTATGATTTTGCTGAGCCGACCTCAAAATATGTCTATTTTTTGGGAGTTATTCATGGAAGGGCGTGAAAATCCTACACGCTGTTCAGTATGACCATCAGCAACCTATAGATCCTCTATTCGCATGACAGTGGTTGGCTCTCGAATAGTGCGACGGGCAATGACACGGAACGATAATACACACTCTGGATAGGCAGCAATCCTGCCTCTATCGAAATCTTACATTTGCTGGTAAGCGTTTTCTTATTATTATTCGATGCATAACACGATATTCTGAGCAAACTTCGATCTTTCAAAATTATTTCCTAATGAGAAATCCACTACACAACTTTTCTTTCATGCAGTGCTTCAGATGTCGTTTCTCCATCCTATGTCTTCTTAATGAGTTTAAATACTAATAATTTATATAGTCGAACCTTCTTTTCCCTTCATGTGATTTTGACGTTCGTCAGATCATTCCTTAATGGTGTTTGTATTTTTAATGACCAGTAGTGCATGTATGTATGTATGTATATATAATGATTTGAATAAGTTTTCAGTATATAAACCCTTTTCCCTCGCATTAGTTGAAGGCTTTAAGTTCAACTGTCTTTTTAGTGATACTTAATTTGGAATTTAAGTACAATTTTACAATATTTTTTTATATATAAAATCTATTGCTTCATTTCTAAAAAAATATTTTTAATATGAATTCCAAAACACACAGACATGAAAACAATAATATTTTAAAATTTAGCATGGATTAAAATAAATTTTTTGCAGGAACTATTTTAAAGGGAAAATATGTCTATAAATTAATACACTTCTTGATGTAGATTAGGAAAGAAAACAGAAAATATAGATATTAAAGTTTATTTAAAATTATATTGCTTTGTAATTTAAAAGTTTAAGCCATCACTTTTCACCTTATATAAAACAAGAAGTTTTCCATCCAAACTTTTTAAATTAACAAAACATTTGGCATATTTATTATGAAAAAAAAGTATTTTTCAATATTACTTTAAGCTTCATGGCCGTAAAATGAAAAATCATCATAGGAATTTTCAAATTATCATTCATCGTTGTTTTTGAAATTTCTGTAAATATCTTCAGAATGAAAGATATTAACGACAGAAGAAATATTTAATTCATTACTTTTACATACGTATCGTTTTTTTTTTTTTTTAACATTATTTTCCTCTGGCAATTATCCAAAATAAAGTTGTGATATTTTTTTTTAACTGAAAACTAATGAAAAATAAATAAAATTATATACAAATGATAACAAGGTGCAAAAATTAGAATCAAATTCTCTTTGCAAATATTAATTTTAAAAAATATGTATACCTGTTGTTAATTGATTCGAAAAAGTAAAACAATTCTATGTAAAAACATTTGAAGATTTTAATGAAAACGTCATACATAATATTTGTTTAGCGGTTTTGGATTTTCAAATCATGAAATAATATAATAGTTGTAACTCCTAGGAAACAGGAATTTTAAATATTTTACATTTTCTAAATGTTTCATCAAAACAACAGTACTTTAAATTACATCTATTTACATTTCTCTTCAATTTATCAAATGAAATAATTGTGGATCTATTATAGTTTTTTTCTGATTTCCATTTACTTATAAATATTCAAGGGTGTTTCAGAAAGTCCTTGTATTTGAAGACAAATAGCATCATTAAGATAAATTGTTGTTACAATTTCGTTTTTGTCGATTGTTAAACGGAGCCGAAACAAATTTGACATTGATTCATAAGTTAGTTTTGAATGGTTAGTCATTTGCTACCAAATCAAAATTTCAAAGCTCCAAAGTTGATTTGTCGTTGCTATTTTGCTTCGGTTTGTCACCGTTAGTGAGAACTGGATTCATCATTATGCACCGAAATTGAATCTGATTACCGAAATTAAAGCGGGTTGATTTAAGTGAACCCTTTTTAAAAATAAGCGAAGATGGTCTGATCAAATAGAAAAAAAATATGACGAAAAAGGAGTTATGATCACGAATAAGAGTAATCTGAGACTTAACCAGCTGTCTAGAGTCATGATGCTCATGACTCTAGTCATTAGTCATGAGTCATGAATTTTAAAGGACTTATTGAACGACTTTCACAGTTAAGGCTCCAATTCTTAAGCTATGTGATACTAAGTCGTTTAAGATAAATGTATTTTAATTCAGGAAAATTTGTTCGAGAAATTTACATAAAAATAAAGCGCCTAATTTTAAAATTTAAAAAGAAAAGATTGTGGTAACAGAAATGCATTAAATATTTTTGGTTTGAAATTATTTTATAACATAATTTCGCATGTTTATATTTCGAATAAATGTTAAAGTTCGAACATAGAGAAAATATATTATTTTCATTTGTATATAATATGCTTAAAATAATTCTAAAATTTAATTACAAGGAATTTCTCTAATGCTTAAAATTTGATATGCTTAATTTCAAAAATATATCATTTTTTATGTCTGGTAAATTCTGTCAAATTAATGATAATAATGGCTTTGTGTTCCTAGAGTCTTATTAACAGAAATTAAATATTTATTTAATTCATAATTAAGGAGTCTATTTAACTGGAATATTTGAAATGTAGAGTACTATCAAATAGGTTTAATGTAAAGCTATTTTCTATTTTTGCCATATTAAAATGGGTGAGTATTTAATGAACTTAAAATAAAGCGTCAGACGTATTTATTTTTATTAAAAATATTTACGGTTCTGAAGTAGTGGCACTATTTTCAGGTTTTATTTAAGCATTATTTTTGTATGTAATAATATTTTCAGAAGTATTCATTTATGAACATTTCTTTCATTCATTTCTTTCATCGTTATTATAAATATTAATTTTGATGTCTATTTAATTTTTATTACAAATTGAAACAAAATCGAGGTAAGTATATATAATTACATCTTGAAAAACAAATAATTTTCTACTTGCATCTAGATTCATAAATATATATTCCTGTGCTTACACTTGACAATTTGTAAATACAAGAAAAACATTTGCTAAACCTGGTGGGATTGAAATTCACTTTAAAATATACCTCCATATTATTGCAATAAGTGACCACAGAAAACTTTTTAATATTTACCAAAAATATGAATAATACCCAAAGTGTAAAACTATGTTTACTATTAGCTTTGCTATAAAGCATTGAAAATGAATATTTCTTTATTTTGCAATGTAATGTTACATATTTTAAGTTATCATTCTCAAAAATAGAGTGATTTAAATGTTTTACTTTAAAATGAAAATAAAATTTTTTATCTGTATTTTAAGACATAATTTTTATTTGATTCCTGATATTTCTTGTAGGAAAAAAACATATTGGGTATAATCATAGCATTTATATAGTTAATAAGAAAATAATAATGTATAATATTTTAAAAAGTTAAATACCTTATAATCTGATTTAATCTTTGTGATACTAAAAAAATAAACATTTTATCATGTAAAAGTCATTTTACAAATTCCTATAGTTTCGAACATATTATTTTTAAATAAAAAAATGGAGGGAAATGCAATAATGTAATTTTTACTCTTACAATATTCTTTTATCTAGTATATTTCACTGAACAGATGAATCGAAAATCTGTTCAAAAATCTTTCAATCCAAATATATTTCTTATCAAACTCTATTTCATTCCATAAATATACCATTTTTGAAATTGAAAATACGAACACAGCAAAAACGCCAAAGAAAAACAAATAAATAAAAAAGTATTTTAAAAATTTTGATTTCAAAACCATTACTTGTATTGAGATGGCGAATGACTCAAAATTTGTTTCCTCGGCGTAGCAAAAATAGCGTCTTTTGACTGCTTATCCGTGATTTCTGTAGGGCAACACAAAAGCTGCAAAATTTACTCTACCAGCGATTTTCGAAGTCATCTTTTATTGAAGAGCGCATATAAAAATTTACTCTCAAAAATTAGACTTTGTATGACAATACTTACGATGAAATTTTCTGACTCATGGTTTTAAATCTTTGCGATAAATTCCTTTTTACAAAAAATATGCATATTTTAATTCAAAAATATACATTGCCCCAAAATATTAAAGGAACAAGAAAGAAGTTCAGAAAACTATGTGAGATAATCCTGCATAGGCATAAAATCAAGTATCCAAGCGTTGCAAGACATGATACGGAAAAAAGGTACTAAGAAATTAAGTGGAATCTTTAATTCTATGAACAGATGGAAAGAACATGAATAGATGCTTAAGGCTAACAATTTGGTTATGAGTAAATTACGAAAAGAAGTATTGTGTGGAATTGAACCAAAGTGTGTGTTCAGTATTGTGTATGGTCTTCTCGAACAACTAAGACTAAGGCACACCTATTTAGCAGATATGTGATGAGGTTATCAATAAGAATTTGTGAGAATACTATTCCACTTCTAAAGAAATGAAACTCCAATTCACGGAAAGTAGATGGAAGTCTTGACCTTACATTGTCTCAGTTTGTCAAAACATGATCAATAGGATATAGGTCAGGCGAATATATTGACCACCCCATGCGGTGGATTTCTTCAGCTTCAAGCATGTTCTGCGCAACACGAGCTAAATGATTCCCAACATTATAATCTATTTAAAAAAGTAATCACCAATGTCTTCTGCGTAAGGTCCGATATGAGATCTCAGTATCTTGTCTACATTTGGACAATCAAATTGCCATTCTTAATGATATAGAGGTCCGTACCTCTACCTATGCAGATTCCAGACGGTATTTTAAGACCACCTCGTCTGTAATGAGATCTGTACCGAAGGAATATGGAGTTACTTTCAATGCTTCTTTCTATCCATACCAAAACCCTTCGGGTGTCACACTCTAGACTTAATCGGACGCATTAGTAAATATCACTTGACTCTAATCACGTTGCAACGATTTCGACGTTTAACCGCCATTCTTCTTCATTCCGCATGATACCTTGAAGCCAACGTAATTAATGCCATTGTCAAACGTGAATAGAGACCACCCTGAAGTGTATTTTGTAATGCTTTGATTTTCACCCTTCGTCCTGTTGCAAAAGCAACGGTTTTTGAGTTGAGTAGTACTGCTTGTTTTCTTTCACGACGAGCTGTTAACGAGATATATCGGTCATTGGTTGCTGCGGTAAAACGTAGAAACACTTGTATTGATTTGCAGCTTAACATTCTTGTTGTACGGAATGGATGACACAGTCTTGAAATGACACTCATTGATATTTCAATAGTATCAGCTACATTTCATTGTGTTTGTACAGATACAAGAGTCCCTATAATACGCCAAGACTTCGATTCCGGTAAATCACGTTTTTATGACTTTTTCGAATCACATTTTATTCAAACAAAGGCTGACCATTTTGATTTCACAGCTGAGACACCCAATAAAGGAGCCCCTGCAAAATCACAATTTCTGCACTTTTATTATTTTTCTAGTGTTTGATGTTATGGAAGATAATTTGCACATGAAGCTTACTATTCCTGTAATTTGCTACATTCAATTTTGGTTGCTTTATTCAACATTAGCACTCAACTTAAATGTTTGCTTATTTCGTTAAAACAATGTGTTCCCCTAATTATTAGTATTGGAAAAATAATTGAAACATACAAAAACTCTGAAGAGATTTTGAAGCCAGTTTAGTCTTGAAATTCAACTGTCAAATGGTTAAACTACAGTGTGAATTAAGAAACCTGTATCGCACGTGACTTCCAGTTTTAACTTGAGGGACATTTTCAGCAAAAAAAGTCATTTTTTCAATGAAAGGTTTCACTATTCAGAAACTTCCAGAAAAAGTATAATTTTTATTGTTATTCTAGCTTTCTTGTTGTTTTCCAAAACCCTTCAATAAATAGATAGTATTCAGCTTTGTTTGACGAAAGTTTTGAACGTGTAGATTTGTTGAAAAAAAGAGAAAAAGAACGTAATGTCTTAGTTCCAATAAAAGTGATTTAAACATAATTCAATTAGTTGAAGACCCTTGAAATTCTGTTATAAACGAGAGGTAGACAGTCTGAAGGTTTTTCTGCAAATGATAAGAACTGAATGATGGAATACAATATATTAATATCTTCTTTCTCTTTCGTACAGAATGATGTAGAACGCTGAAAGTTTAATAAACTGAGTATTTTAAAGAGATAAAACAAAAAAGTTAAATTTTAAGCCATATATATTTTTTACAAAAAGGTCTTGCGCAAACAATATTTAAAAAGCCTTGATAACTTTTCAGAAGAAAAAAAAACAATTTTGTTATTTATATTATGAGTAACTTATTCTCTTTCTTTCTGAAATGTCATAAATAATTTTCTTTACAAAATTAATTTCAGTTCATACGTATGCTTAAGAATATATATTAAGCATTAATTTTATCTTGAAAAAACTTCCTTTTACATTAATGACTCCATTCGTTTTCCCTATTTTTCTCATTTATGAGACTCGAATCTTCATAACTGACTTGATTTAATGGTACATTTTTAGAAACATCGCTTAAGAATCTACTAACTTGGTGTTTTGCTTATGTAACATGTTTTGATACCAGACCAAAAATTTTCTTATTCAACTGATTTTTACACAATTTTTTTTTACGTTTATAAAATCAGACTAATAATTAACAAAATATTTCCATTTAAAATTTTAGACGCGTTTTTTCAACTGATATGTGAGAATTAATTATTTAAAAAAAATCGAAATATTTTTTTCTTACCTCTGCTAACCACTTGTTAAAATAATTATACATTTCAAAAATAAAAATTGACCATGTATTCTTTGAGTCTTTAGCATAATGAATTTTTGGTTTAAACATTTCATCGCTAATTTTAAATAAATTTATGCGACTGATGCACTTTAATTCTTTCAGGGGGGGGGGGGCAAAGTCCGCCTGTTGGGGGGGGGCGGAAGTTAGGGGAGTGGGGGTACCATCTCAGGTGTCGACCTCGTCACCTGACCGAGGCTCAAAATCACGAGGTCCGTTTCCAATAGCCCTCGTGTTGCTTCTAGTGCGACGTTAATAAAAACTAAACTAATCTAAACTAAATCAATTTAATAAGGATTTTTAACACGTCCAATTGTCCATTACTTTGAATTTAAAAGTGTTATTAGTTGATTCTTACATCCTAATAAAGGATTACATCATCTTCATCTTTAAGCATAATTCGTTTATTTAACTTTCCTTATAAATAAAGTCAAAAAATGAAGATATATCTACATCTTGGAAGTCACAAGTTTTTGTACCAGTTTTTTCAATTTCAAAACGAATCTTGTTTACTTCTGGAATGAAAATATTGCTTTTAGTTTGTGTTTCGGACACTCATTTTGTTTTCCAATTTTAATTTTTGAGACTCATAATTTTTTTTCCTTATCCTTTACTTCCAACTGATGTTGATTTGCAAGTTATAAGTTTTCGTTTTCTTCTTTTTATCTTCTTTTATTTTTCTGAGAAATTATTTTACGAAAAACTTTTCATAATTTTCACTATTAGTTATTATGTTTTTATATTTACACATTTGGAGTACGGAGTGACGTTTTCACCTACTTCACTTACCAATACGATTTCATCGCTTTTGCGTTCTTTTCTGAAGAACGATTTACTCAAAATACCACATACTTCAAATATTTAAAACATACTTCCAATACTTAAAATACTTAAGAGTAAATTATAAAGATTAAGAGTAAATTAATGCTTAAGAGTAACACTATATAGAATATTCTCAAAATATATATTCTTTCTCAAAAAGCTTTCTTTCAACATCATTTAACATAAAGAATATTAATGAACCGAATCTGAGGTTGACATAATTTTGTAAATCAATGTATTTAATCCAAGTTATTAATTTATTCATGTCAGGTTTGTTAATTGCATGAAATCTTACATATAACTATAGAGTAGTTAATGAAACATGACTCAATCTTGGTTTAATTTTACTCAGTTTGATTAAGAAACTGAAAATTAACTAATGATTGTAGTTAGCATAATTATAATAACCATCAAATAATGCGGTTGATTTATTTTTATTCTTAATCTTCTACTCAAAATTCTTAAGTTTATGAATGATATAAAGTGAAACTTTGGATTAGAGATGCCATCTTCATTAATTATGTTATTGGAGGATTCTAAGATACTTGAAACCATTATCTTTTGTTTTCAATATTCGACTCATTGCTCGCAAACAAACTCTAGCTTAGAAGCTAAATGAAGGGAAATAAATATTTTCTCTGATGGGGGGTGAATTTGTTTTATTTGTACTACTAGAGAAGGTAATAAATAAGCATTTCAATTCTATCATGTCTAAAGAAACTGCTTTTCCATTAATCAAGCCGAAATCACTTAAATATTACAAATATATTTAAATGAGAAATATTAATTTCCAAAAACAATTCTCGAATATATTATTCAGCTACTTTATAGTTTTAGTCTTCAAATGCTAGATCATTCAGTCATGAATTTCACATTTTTTCTTAATGAAAAATTGGTTTATCTAATATAGATAACAACAAGCGAGAAAATAAATATCTATAATTATTCCTTACTAATTACTGTATTAAATAGACTTGTTTATTGCCGCCCCATTTGATAAAGTGATCCCTTACTTCAATAAAAAATTAAGATGTATCTTAGAAATTAATAAAAAAGGGACGGGGAAACTTTTTAATCTTATTAAATTAAATGTTATTTGAAAGGGAAAAACATAGGGCACTATTGAGGATTTAACTATCGTTGCTTTAAAGTTAGATAAAAATGGTTTAATTTATGTATCTTGTATAGTAGGTCTTTCTCTGTGTATGTCTATATATATTGAGGTGCACCAAATTTGGTTGATATTTATATTAGTTATGGATTTCATTGAAATCCCAGGTGATTTGAGACTGATTTAATATGAATTATTAATACAGCTTGATCGACTCATATTAGGCTGATATAATATAAGATAGTTTTTCTGCAGTCATTATGAATAATAGAATGTATTACATGTGAAAGAACAAGTATTTTTTCACTGGTTCTAAAACAATACATATAAAGATTTTATTGACTATTTATTAATGTCGCATTAGGAGTAACACAAAGAGTACTGGGGTAATTTTGAATTACTAATGAGTAATATACTCTATTGCCCTTAATGTAGTATCACACCAACGTGAATACTTTTAACTTCGATAGAATTAAGACACACGTACCTCAATACAATTTTAAAAGATAAGAGCAATGGACACTAACCTGTGCTTACCACTCTATTCTAGCAACTAGGGTTAGTAATTAATTTAAACCATATGCATTGTAGATGATAATTTGCTGATACTGATTCCCTTATCCCTCATGGCTTGAAAGGTAGTTTTTCTTGCCATAAGAGTTTTTTATGTTAACCACTTTCACAAACACACACTATTTTGCGCATACCTCATATAAGTAACGCGTTTTGTTAGCCAATTGTTTTGTCCGATGTGGTACGAAAATCACAATTTCAAAGCTTATGTTCCTGATTTTCAAGAATAAACTATTTTAGTTCAGTTTTTAGTATATAGATGACATAACTGATCCTAGCTCGAGAACTTATGTTGCAGATGCCTATTTTAGTTTGAAATCTTCTGAAAAATATATAAACAACTTTGTCGTTTCAAAGTCTTATTTATAGCACTTTTAACGAAATTATCTCCACTCTGTCTAGCATGTTTAGGGTCCTGATTCAATTCTTACGAAACTGTATGTTTGAAATGAGGGAGATTTTTTAGCTCACAAAATTGGATTTATTGCATTGAAAAATGTACTACAGTGGACAAATAACTCGTGAAATGAAGGTACATATTTTAATTAATGATACCGTTATCGGTCAAGGACGGCATGCTTTTAAAAACCCTTACAGAAAATAAGTCGACATTTATCAATAGCAGTGTAGGAGAGAGAACATACTTGGCTCTTTCTTGATAAGTGAGGATATACGGAATCATTAGTCTTAAAGGAACATTATAAAGTACATCTGTCGAGTGGCTCCGGTATGTTAACTTAGCTCCGAGAAAGTATTGAATTCTTCGTGGTCGAAAAGTTGTAAAAAAAATTGCTTAATCAAGTGCCTTTTTCCTAGAGAATTTAAAGTAAAATATAGAAACTATGTATTTTCTATTCCACCATTTGATAGATTTTAATAGACAAACCCTTTGGGAATAACCAGTAAGCATTTTTTTAAAACATCTGTATGAAAATTACTGTAAAAAGTAATTTATTGAACTCTTCACCTATGTTATTATTATGGCACTATTTTTATAACTTATGTAAAGTATTAGTCCTGAACATTTCTTCTAGAACTCAGACAATGAGTCCTTAAGACGAGGTATTTGCCATGTTGTTCAGTCGAACAATGCAAGAACATGTAAGAAAGCTGATCAAAAATTTCTACATGAAAACCATTCTGAACCATCTATTCAAAACTGTTTTGGGAGACAAGAAATAACCTGGAATATGACTATATATACCAAATATGACTATATATATATATATATATATATATATAAATTCAATTTGCGTTGTTCTCGATTTTTAAGCTTCGAACAATTTATATTTACACATTAAATTAATAAATAAATGTTTCATAAAGAACATGCAGTTATGATTACTTATACTTTTCTTATTTCTTTTTATATTTTGTTGTAGCATAATTATTTAGATTTTTGAATAAATTGAAAGAAAAACCCTTCAAATATCTTATTTTGATGAAAGTTAACTATCCTACTAAATATTATAAGACAGGGTAGATTTTAATTTTTACGTTATGGAAATGTATATTTACTTTGAAATAATACTCAAAACAAATAATAAACTTATAAATTAATAAACAAACTTTAATTAGTCCTTCATTATTAAATTGAAGAGAAAAAATATTAATAATTTTGAGAGTAACTCTAGTTTTTTTCCCCTTTGATAATATTTGTCTCTTATGTAAGAATTATTTAATTTCATTCCTTTCATTGCAAATCATTTCAGCAGAAATTAGGTATTATTTATAACAAAAGAGAACATTCATAATAAAAATAAACATTAAGATCAAATTTACTTTATTTTAAACTGCCTGTTTCAAATAGTCTATCTAGAACACATATATATTTTCTTTTCTTTCTCTCTCTTTACTTTTTACTTCTATAAATTTATAGCATACCTTTTGAACAATGGCCAATACTTTATACACTGTATACAAAAGTAATAAAATAAATACGTCTGTAGTCGTTACTATCCGATGCAAGAAAATATTTTCAACACTTTTCAAAAATAGAGTATGTTGCTATATTTTACCTTTAAGAAACTTTCAGTAATGTTGAAAATTTATGTCATAGAATATATAGCTTTTTATCTACCAGAAAACTTTCTTAGCAGAAAAAAGGGACTATTTTTAAAAAAATTCTAAGTAGATGACTAAAATTTCAATATCCATAGAAATATCTGCCACTGTTTATAAATAAACTATAAAGCAGTAAAATACATGCAAAAGGAAGCGAATATTGAAATGGAACCAATTTAGTAAGAATGTTGTAAATGTATTGAACAAGAAATGTTGGAAATCTCAAAGAAAGTACGTTACAAACGATTCATTTTATTTGATATGTTACAATTGTGTTATTTTGTTTGAGAACATTATAAAAATAAAAATCTACAAGAAATATAAAATAATCTTAATACTTGGTTCGTAATCTCAGCCAACTATTTTTATGGAAGTCAAAAAATTGAATACCAAGAAAAGATCAATGAAATTCGAATTTTAAATTGGTTAATTTTAGTTATTATCAACCCCTATCTTCATTAATTTTAAACAAATAATGTAATTTTATTATTAAAACTAAATTTTCTTTGTTTAGTTATCAAGAATATCTTACAATTTTTTAAAATAAATTTAACACAGAATTTAAACCGGATTCACCATTTTATTCTTTTTATTTCAAACTGCTTAAAAGGAGTATGAATCAGATTATTTAGGTAATAACTTAGAAGTCGTATATAAAAGTATAATTAGAAATATTTTTCAAGAAATACAATTACTTTTTTCTAAATAACAGAAATCCTTTGATTGATAGCAATTTAAACATAAATATGTACAGGAATATGTTTTATAGTTTTATTTTGAGAAACATTAAATTAGCTAATATGCCTTTAAATATTCAAAATAATTTATTTAATTTTTAAATACTTGTGAATAACCTACTAATTTTTTATAAAAGAATTTTAAAATAGAAAAAAAATATGAAATTTATTATTTCAAAATCTCGAAACGAATAATTCTCTTCTTTCCTGTTTATATATATATATATATATATATATATTAATTATTTTTTTAATTTTTAATAATTTTAGAATCTTAATTTAAACGTATTTTTCTTTACTCCAATCTTTAGATGTTTTTGCTTTAAATCAGATTGTTAGTTACAGAGGATGATGGATGCTCTTAACGTCTGGAGCTATTCACGGTAAAAGGAATTCTGCTATTATTAAAAATGATTAAGCATATGTGAGTTATGTACTTGTTTTATTTCTTAACTTTAATTACTTTTATGTATTAGGGTTTGTTATTTTTTATATTATATTTTGGAATGAGTTTCGATTTAATTGAGGTGCTTTCTGATATTTTTCTTTTGCTATGACTTTTTCCTTGTTGCTGACTAATTTGAAAGAGCACAATATACAGTTTTATTTTCATATTATTCAGTTTTAAAGAACTTCCTTTTTTTGTAACTATCTCTTGCAGTTTTTGAAACATATTTCTTTCCTTATTAAGGTTACGTATTTCTTTTCTGTGTTATTTTTAAATATTCAATTATTAATTATTTGAATTACTAATGTTTTCAAAAAACATTTTTGTAATTTTTCATTTCTCTATGTACTTCCTGATGTAATAATAATTGCTTGAATTTGTGAATTTCTTTTCATATATATATATATATATATATATAAACACTTTATATTTTTCTATCTATAAATCATATAGTTTATATGATCCATTTTCTTGTACTAATTATTACGTTTTTGCAATATTCCTAAAGGTTTTTTTTTCAGATAATTAAATTTATTTTCTTAAGGAAGCAATATGAATTAAGAAAATTAAGTTTTTTATGAATTTAAACTTATTTTTTGAGAGCTGTTATTAGGATTATATTTAATGATTTAACGCTCTTGGAAGTAATTTGAACTTTAAAATTTTTTTCTTTTATAGTTATAAGATGGAAATTGACTCTATAGCGATGGATTGAGAATACTTCAAATTTACAAAATTTGTGTCAAAAATTCATGTTATGAAACTTATTAGTAGAAACCAATGGTTTTTTTTAATGATTTTTTCTTTTTATTTTTTCATTTTTAGGATAATAGATCATTATTTCGATTTATTCTTCACGAATTTCCAATAAGAGATCATTTTTCGTATTTTCCTAACGGATCTGAATGTAAAATTTCCTAATTCTCTGAGATATTCGTATTTGCTTATTGCTACATTTGAGAAAATTACTTATGACCTAAAATCCAACCATTCTATGTAATTGAATCATTTTGATTATGATGACATCAAAATATTATTTTAGAAGAAATAGTAAATAATATGTCAGAGTGTTTTTTTTTTCCAATTTGTTCTTTATTCAATTTGTGCAAAGGATTTACATTTCAATGACATTATGTTACATTATTAAAAATTGAATCAAGTAAGGAAACAAATATTTGCTAAAATTAAAACTGAAGCGAAAATTGTCAAAAGGAAGGATTGCTAATCTTGACAATTAAATATTTTATTTTAATCCTTTTTATATTTGTTTTAGAGCTTCCCAAGTATTTCAAGTCTTTCCGTTTTGTAATATATTTAATGAAACCATAGAACCTCTAAACAAACAATATTCAGAAATGCAATTTATTTACAATGCATTAATTTACTTGTCTTGTTAGTGAACATTCTCCTTGAAACAAAAAAATACAGAATATTAAAACTGAAAAAAATTGATTATTTAAAATTTTTCCTCAAATAAAAATTGGTTAATTAAAAATTTCTCCTTAGAATATTAAATAAATTGTATTCTTACTGAAGAAAGTTGTAAGCTGGTCCAATTTATGACCAGATAAAGTTGCAGGCTGTTAAGTATAAATAAACAAATACATGAACTTTTTAAACAATTGTGGCATATAAAATGAATATTTTAACTGTATAACCTAGATATTCTACATTTTTGTCGAAAATTAGTGTTGTTTAAGTTTTAAAATAAGTCTTTCTGTCTCACATGAATACTAGAAGAGCACCTAAAATGTTTTAGATACATTTTTACGTTTTGCTGAATAATATATATTTATATTTTGTCCACCAATGGAAGCTTAACTCTTCACTGTTTTGTCCAACCATTCCTTCACCATAATAACTTTTTATATTCATTATAATAAATATGTAATGCGTGTCTTGTATTGCAATTATTCAATGATAATATGAGTTTAATCATTCAACGTTTTGTGAGAAATATTAAGAGTTCTGAGGGCTTTATTTTCAACCACCGATCGAGCTGCTAAAAAGAGAAGTGTTGTATACTTAAAACGCCAGGGTTCAATAATTACGTCGTTATATGCCAAAAACTATAGAAATTTTATTTACAGACACTTTAACTATTGAAATGAAAACAAGACAAAAACAAGGCGTCACTCGCTCGTGAACATCAGAATGCTGAGTGATCCAATACACTTCGCGCGCTACTATTGCAGCGCCACCTGTTGCCACTAAGTAAAATATAAATATCTTACACTTATAATTTGGGGGCTTACACAGTGGATTCACAACATTCTTCCACCTTTGAGTAATATTCTTTACAATTTACTCAAACAATACACACAAACATTATCAAAATACACTATATACTTAGAAAAATGAAATACATAAAACACTTACAGTGAAATTGAAATGAATTTTTACATTACATAATTATTTAGCATACATAATTTTACATTATTTATTTTACATTACATAATTATTTAGCAGGAGTTTTAACTACTCTACCACTACTGGTGGTTAAAGGAATCGGCTCATCCCCAGTTTTCACTACAGGGTTTTCCAACTCTAGCCGACATAGTCTCTGCACTGGTCGTAACAACTCTGAATTCTCAGTTTTTATGAGAGCAAGTCTGATTTGCCCATCTCGACCAGGAATTACTTTTAGAACTCGAGCTAGATTCCAATACGAACGTCTTTTATTATTATCCTCAAGCAGAACAATTTCATCCACCTTAATTGGTTGGGTATTATAAATTTTAAGATTGTTGTCGTAACTGTCCTAAATATTGACTTCGAAATTATGATCTTAAAGTCTGGCGTAATCTATGTATGTATTTACATCTTTTATTTAGTTTACTTTTATCAATATTATCCGCATCAGGAACACATGATATTGGTGCTTCATGAAGGAACTTTTCTGGTGTGATACTTGAGTCCTCATCTAAGTCCTCTGAAACATACGTAAGAGGTCGGGAGTTTACTATTTGTTCGACATCACATAATACTGTTAGTAACTCCTCATAATCTAAAGATGCTCTGCCTAGAATTTTTCTTAGAATTGTTTTTACAATTTGAATTAAACGTTCCCACCATCCGCACCACCAGGGAGTTGATGGAGGATTAAACATCCATTGAATTTTTTGTTCTGCAGCCGTAAAACGGAGACCATCCCAGTCAACGGTTTGCAGAATTTTATCGGCACCAACAAAATTTTTGCCGTTATCTGAATAAATTGTACGTGGTCGTCCACGGCGCGCAATAAAACGTCTTAGTGATTGTAAAAAGGATTCAGTTGATAAGGAAGTGACCAACTCTAGGTGCACGGCTTGATACACCGCACAAGTAAATAGTACGTTGTATGCCTTTCTACCATCTTTCAAATACAAAGGACCGGCAAGATCACACCCTACGACTTCAAATACATTAGCATCGCGAAACTTATCATTCGGTAAAATTCCTGGGATTGTCTCATATTTTTTTAGCCTTGAATCTTTGACACTTGACACATTTATTTATGCAATTTCGTATCGTCTTACGTGATTTCAAAATCCAATACCTCTCTCTTATAGTTGATAAGGAAGTGACCAACTCTAGGTGCACGGCTCGATACACCGCACAAGTAAATAGTACGATGTATGCCTTTCTACCATCTTTCAAATACAAAGGACCGGCAAGATCACACCCTGTGACTTCAAATACATTAGCATCGCGAACCCTATCATTCGGTAAAATTCCTGGGATTGTCTCACATTTTTTAACCTTGAACCTTTGACACTTGACACATTTATTTATACAATTTCGTATCGTCTTATGTGATTTCAAAATCCAATACCTCTCTCTTAAATTAGACATTAACAATGAAGTACCGGCATGTAATAAATCATTATGTACACTTATTATCAATAATTTTGCAACAGGATGATCACTAGGCATAATTATAGGAAACTTAAAATCATATTTATCATCCCTATAAACAACATTAGACTTAGCTCTTATAAGACCATGACAGTCCTTTACTGGTCTTAGTTGTTTCAGTTTTTCATCATTTTCACCCTTAATAGATTCTTTTTGAATCAGTAACATTAAGGTTCTTTCCCCTCTTTCTATCTCGTACAAAGATAAATCCTTAGAAAGATTTTTATCTATATTTCTTACATTATTACAGAACCTTAAAATCCAAGCTAACATTCTGACTATTTTCTTAAATGAAGAAAAATATTTGTAATACCAATTGACATCCTCTTCATTTTTTACCAAAGTTGTTATAACGGTTTTTCGAACTTCGGAATTAACCAAGTCTTCCCTCGGTGCTTCATTAGACTTAGGGCAGTTTTCCTCTCTCTCACGCAACCAAATAGGACCCTCCCACCATTTACGTTCAATTAATTGTTCCACAGAACATCCTCTGGATAGTAAAGAGTACCTGAAATGTAGTGCCACATAGAAGGAGAAGTCAATAAACGTATTTCAGAAACCCGATTATGAATGAATGTTCCCCAATTTTGGTTACGTTGTATCCAACACAAAGCTGTAGTTGAGTCAGTCCAACAATAAATATAAACCTTAGATAGATCAAGATCCTTAATTATAGAAGTAAGTAATCTAGATCCTATGCTACAAGCTAAAAGTTCCAGACGGGGAATCGTAATGGGGTTTAAAGGGGCTACTTTAGACCTTGCTTGCACTAAACTAATTCTCATCTCATCGCCTTCTTCCACTCTGATGAATACACATGCACCGTAGGCCTTTTTGCTACTATCACAAAATAAGTGTAAAGTTATCGATTTACTTGTTGATTTTAGTCCAAACCACCTACTTATTTTTATATCTGAAATTAAATGTAAATTTTTATACCAAGACCTAAACTTATTAGCCAAATCTTCTTGGAGACTATCATCCCACTTAAGCTTAGAGTTCCATGTTTCCTGCAAAATCATTTTAGGAATTAACATAACAGGAGCTGTGCATCCTACAACATCAAATATTTGGTGAGCTACAGACAAAACTATTCTCTTATTAATTGTTTCATTTGAATTAATACTAACCTGTTCTATTTTGCAGGACAGTGTGTCCGTATCTGTGTGTCATTTTTGACCCAACACAGAAATACTATCTTCATTGGAGGAATCTTCCTCAAAGATTTCATTGCTTTTGTTTGATTTCCAACATCTGAGATTAAAATGACCCGATGACATGATTGATTTCGACTCCAAGAAAAACTTTCTAAGTTCACTCTCCGAATGCAAACTTGTCACACAGTTATCCACATAAAAAGATCTCTTAAGAATAGCTGCAGTTTGCCTTAAATTTTCTGGTAGCTTATCCAAATGAAATTTTAAAGTCGCCGCCAGCAAATATGGACTGCACGTAATACCAAAAACAACTCTTCTGTGTCGATACTCTTCTACCTGTTCGTGATTACCCTTACCAAACCATAGGAACCGTAAGAAATCGCGATCTTTTTCTCTTATGGAAATCTGTAGGAAAGCCTTCTCAATGTCAGAAGTAACACCTACGTAATTCATACGAAAACGATTTAAGATAGAGGGAATCATTTCAATTAAATTTGGCCCAGTTGCTAAACAATAATTCAAAGAAGGGACACCAGGTAAATGATAGCTAGCATTAAACACCGGTCTTATCTTAGTGGTGCTATTTTCTTTAATTACAGGCCTGTGAGGTAAGTAATGAACATCTCTTACTTCCTCAGTTGGTGTTTTCTCAATTATACCAAGATCTAACCATTCTTCAAAAACCTTACCTTAATTATCAAAATTATTGGAATTCGTTAGTTTTCTTTTTACACTTGAAAGGTACTTTTCCGCATTAATCTTATTACTAGGCAAAACTGAATTATCTAAAACCCAAGGTAAAGCGATCTCATACCGACCCTCGTTATCAACACTCAACGTTTCCTCAAAATATTTCTGCGTATCCTCTTGCAATTGAGCTTTGTTTTTTACTAACTGGAGGTTCTGTAATGCCTAAAGTATCCAATCTCCATAAATCACTTATACATCATCGCTCCTTTACAAGTAGTGACGTAATGAGAGAAGACGAATTCTCAAAAGTTGGCTCAGTGCCAGGATTAAACTTTCCCAAAATTGACCAACCTAGTTTTATATTTATGGCCGTCAGACCACACTCAAGATTTACAAGTTTACCAGTTAATAATTTACCGGCAACATCAGCACCAATTAACAATTTGATTTCCTTACCAACCTTTATCACTAAGATCACTAATTTTTATTTTATGTAACTTAAGTTCGTTAAGCCAAGGACCAGATGGAATTCGTTTTAGACTAGAGCAGATACATTTTTGACCTAAAACATTCAACTTACCCTTATAACCATCATTAATGTCACTTAACTTAATTGAATAATTCTTATACACCATCTCGGAGGTTTCTACTCCACCGAACAATGATTGTTTGATTCTTGTTTCACCCATACACTTAATATTCATTTTTTAACAATATCATCACTTAGATAAGATTTCATAGCACCTGAATCGTATACAGCTCTTATTAACATTTCTTTAGAACCATTCTTAATTTTAACTACAATAGTTTGCAAAAACACATCAGAAACTTCAATATAATTGTTGAGAGTGCTTGTTTTGCTTTCACTAGTTTTGATTTCACTATCTCTATTTGAGATTTTTTCAGCTATTTGAGAATTTAAATCCGGACACAAAACAACAAAGTGTCGTTCCTTACACAAGGGACACTTGTGTTTAAATTTACACTGATTTGCTCGATGGTTACATTTGAGACAAACAAAACAAGCATTTCTCTTCTTAATAATTTCTTTTTTACAATCTAAACTCATAGAATAAGCCTTATCACAATTCTCAGATAAATGAAATACAGTATCACAAAATATGCAAACATGTTTCTTATACTTAAACTTATTATCATAAAAATTATTCTTAGCATTATTATTATTAGCATTAAGCAATTCACAAGCAGTAGGAACACCTTTTACCTCAGTATCGTACTTATTTTTCTTAATAACATATTTTTCAGGCCTTAAAACTTCACGAGTAATCTTAATTCTAAACTCTGTATCTACTTCCTTTTTAACAAACTCCATTAGTGATTCCAAATCACTCTTACCTGTTTCCGCAGCGGCATTATTTTGTCTCTCCCATATCTTAATTAAATCAGTTGGGAGGGCAGATTCAACCAACGGGAACAACAGGAAAGCATATTTATCCTGTGTAAGTCCTAGGGACTCAAGGGCACGAATTTGAGTTTGTAGTTTGTCGTACAGAGTCAGAAAATCTATTTTCGTTTTGTCAGTTATGACCAGTTTCAAGAGTTCTCGCACGTATATTTGTATCAATACGCTTTCTTTTCCGAAACGCTCCTCTAAATATTCAATAGCTTTATTGTAGTTGGGTTCCGTCGCTGGGAAGGATTCTACTATCTGCTTTGCTATGGAGTCCGGCTTCATGGATTGAAGAAGATATTGAAACTTGTCGCGTACATCTATTCTTAAATCTTCATGTATTTTGTTGAATTGAGTCCAAAATGTCAACCAGTTACGTGGGTCTCCATCGAACTGAGGCAGTCGAATTTCAGGCAAATTCTGTTTCGCTTTCGTAGCGGCATGTGCACCGTCAGCAGGGCGCCAAGTAGGGTTAGGAGACGCGGAACTTCCGTTTTCTTTTTCGGCCGAAGCTATTGCTTTTTTAACCTTGATTTTAAACGTAGATAGCTTCTCATAATTATCCTGAGCGATTTCGTATTCTTTTTCATACTCAGCTTGAGTAATGCCAGCTTTCTTTTGAAGTAAGTTGAGGAATATCTCGACCGATGTCTTTAAGTCCTTGAACTTTTCCGTAAGCTGATCAAGGTGAATTTCTAAATCATCTACATCTGGACTTTCAGCGGCCAGTATTTCTTGTAATTTGTTGACTGTCTTCGAATACGTAGCTCTGGCTGCTTTCCTCTTCTGTTTGGCAATTTCCATTTCAGTAGTTATTTTCCACTTGCGTTTTTGGCTCACTTAAAGATCGTTGGCTTATCAACAATCCGATTGACGTATCGCAAGGATGAAAAAAACTTCGTCCAATCCCGGCAGGGATGCCACTATGTTGTATACTTAAACCGCCAGGGTTCAATAATTACGTCGTTATATGCCAAAAACTATAGAAATTTTATTTACAGACACTTTAACTATTGAAATGAAAACAAGACAAAAACATGGCGTCACTCGCTCGTGAACATCAGAATGCTGAGTGATCCAATACACTTCACGCGCTACTATTGCAGCGCCACCTGTTGCCACTAAGTAAAATATAAATATCTTACACTTATAATTTGGGGGCTTACACAGTGGATTCACAACAAGAAGTGTTGGGAGGTGGACATGACCGTTCTCTAAAAAAAAAAAAAGCATTTGCATTTACCGAAGCCATCCCGTCGTTCTAAGCTGAACTGTAGGTGCGTAAACATAGATGGTAAACTTAATGTGTCTGACAAGTGCGAGTTGCGTAGTGTAATTTACTTTCTTCAAGCAATAGAAAACAATATAGCAGAAATTCACCAATAAATGAGATGAATATGGACCAATGAGGAGCTTCAAAACAACTTGCAAGTCCAATTGACAACACTGGTAGCCACGTTCTTTGAAGAGCGAATCGGAAAGCTCGTCCACCAATATGACAAATGCCAGAATCTTCAAGACAATTATGCTCAAATTTAACAATGTTTCTGCATAACCCTTGGTAATACATTCATCTAATTTTGTACTTTTGTCTTTCTTTTATGATCCATTGGAGAATAATAAACCGCCTTCGTATATACGTGTAAAAGTTCCAATATATTATTTAAAATTAATGGTTAATATTAAATGATATATTGGTAATTTTCTTCTTGATTTATAGCTCAATTCACATATGTGTAAATCATAAATGAGGATAATTACAAATAACATTTCCTAGAACGCTATTCAACAACTAGCATCAGCAATTTTTACTGATGCGGAAATATAATTAAATTAAGAAGTTGTGCATTATACTTTTGACATTAAACTAAAATCATTAAATAATACAATGTATTTTTAATTTATATGAATTAATATTAAATTGCCAAGCACCGACATTTAAAGAAATTAAGATTTTCTACACAGAAACATGTTTTTTTTGTATATATTTATATATATATATTTCTAGTCTGATGCATTAAACTTCATTTTTTCAACTTTTGGACTTACTAAGATGAAAAGGATGTAATATTCATAATTTTCATACAACATTTTTTTTTCAGAAAATTATAAAGCAATGTCTTGTAAAAATGCAGGTATTTGTCTTAGATGAAGATATTCACACGAAAACTTTAGTATTGGGTAGAATACAAAGCTATTTGAACTGTTATTATGCTTGAAATGCGTTATTTATTTAATATTAAAAATCTGAGAAATTGCATTTATAAGCATGGAAAATTAATAAACTTACAAACATCCACAAATTTTAAGAATTCATCATAATTTTAAATCTTCTTTAGCCACTAAAATTATTATTCTTCCCAAACACCTTGTAAGAATTCCATATGCTTTGTACAGTCTCAGGTTGGTTTTTTTTTTGTTAATGTCTTAATTTATTTATTTATATTTTGTGACACGAAAATCATTTTTCTTTTATTTGATTCCGTTGAGAAGTGATGGCATGCATTGATAAAGAAAAACTTTACATTTTATTCATAAAAAAACTACTGATATATTTTATACTTCATCATAGATAACATTATATGTTAAATATTGTTTCACACACACACACTTGTTTTAGAAAAAATAAATACGAAGCCTACTTTTAGTAAATCTACCAGAAGAAAGAATTTTTGTGAATATATACATATATATGATTAAGTATTCTTCTATTTCAAGACATCACTGATTTTAATCCCTATAACTTTACGTTATTTAGAATTAAATGTAAAGCGTTTTAACAGATTCTCCCTAATAACTGTACTTTCTTAATAAATGTAGGTCTAAGGTAAAGTAATAGAAAATTAAATGAAAGCCACAAACATGTGTAACAAATTATTGAACCTTCCCAAAAGAAAGAATTTTGACTAAACTATGAAATTGAGATATAGAGAAAGGCATCTAAAACCAACATAAATAGAATAATGATGTAATAATGTAACCTAAATTTTTTTACATCACAACTTCTAAGCCGTGGGTTTGCGAGACTACGAGCTGCATTTCTATCATGTGTTTTAACTAAGAAAACCGACTGAATGCGAAATGAAAAAAGGAGCAGGAAAATGTAGCTATAATGTCCTCTGTGATTAATTATTTCGTCATTGACGGCTCAAAATATATTACTGTCAAATGTTTTGTAGGTGAAAACAGATTGTCTCCCAAAAATTTAATGTTGCTTCATTTTGCCATAAAATCCTCTATTGTTTTGTTTTGGAATTAGAAAGGAAGCTCAAGTAATTCTATAAAAGTAATTTTTTTCTTTCAGATTCCTTTCTGTTCTTATTTTCTAATTTAGAATTTTTATTAAAATGCCTTTTTTCTATTTTTTCAAACCATATTCTTACTTTATTTCGTTAAAATCAATATTTAATCTCTCTAATAATTTTTTTACACAAATTATGTACGTACAAGTGTTATATATATTATCAGATGCTCGAAGATTAATTTTGATGTGAATGGTTTAATTTATAAATTTATATTGAAGATTTATTGAATCTCCTACCATTAAAGCTATGTTATGATTTACATATCATATGACTACTTAGGATAAAAAAAGAAAATGTTCTACTTAAATACTCATAAAAGAATCTGTTAAGAATTTAGAAAATTGTTTTTTATGTATTCTAAAAGACAAATTTTCTGTTTGTTTCAATCCTATTGTATACATGAAAACTTATTGATCTTTGAAATTATGTAACGAGAATATCATCTTAGAGTTTTAAATAATTACTAATCTTTAATGATTCAGAAAATGATTTTAAGTTTCAAATTGATTTAGCTAAGATTTTAATTAAGAACTCATTTCCATGTGTCCAGAATTCAAATCAATATTAAATTAAGTTGGAAAATAGAATATATTTTAATAATATTTCAAACATCATGACTATTTGATTATTCATTTGTTCCTCTAATGTCCTAAATTTCAAACTGGTGAAATTTTTATGATTCAGTTATTTATAAACTTTAAATTTTCTTAAGCAAACAAATTAACATGGCACGTTAAATAAAGCAAAATATTTTTTCAGATGATAATTAATTAGCAGAAGATGAATAAAACTGAAAGAAAAGATTATATAGCTGAAGGAAATAGCAAACGGAGGGTCCATTAATGATTATCAGATTATTAATGATGAAGCTGACAAGAGTGTTTAATATTGGAAGGAGTGAATTTAAGATTTTAATACAAAGTATGAAAAGAGTATTTCTGTGATATATATGATATATTATTATTTAAATACTCAAAATCTTCATTAAAAAGATGTTTGTTTCGTAATCTGTAAAAAAAGGGTTCAAATATGTTGACACTGATTATCAATAATAGGGAGCAGACGATTCTTTTCTCGGAATTACAAATAAAATTCAACGCAAAAGAACAATTTCAGAAGAGAGGTCAATGTTTAAATATTAAGTAATTTTATTATTATTGTTGTTATTTCCATGGGGATTAGAGCGCTCTTCAAATTCCCGGTTGTATTAAATAATGGGTATCTAATGAAATATAGTTATTTGAGTATACATATTATTCAATAAGATGCCGGATTTAATCGAATATATCTTATGGAAATAGATACATAGATGCGGATGTTAGGATAGTGAGCTACTTTTTAAAGAAAATTCAATGGGGCGGAATCTTTCTCGTGACCTCAACCAAAGATAAACTGAAAAATTTTTGCTTATGGATAATAACAGTGCTTTACATTCTGAAATGTTTGGAATCAAATATCGAAGCAACAATGAAACTAACATTCACAAACAGAGCGCTGAGGGACGAAGTTTCACATGACAGGAGGAAAGCGAGGGAAATAAGAGGACGCGGAAAATTAATTGTTGAGATAAAGTAAAAGAAGAAAATAAAATACTTATAATGCAGGTTATCATATATCGAGTAGCGGGGCTGATTAACAGCAAATCTGTTGAGGTTCTAAATCTTATCGTTAGAGTGCGGTTGACGTTTGTAGAAGGTGTTGCTAACTGAGATATCGTCATCATCACTTGAACGAGTTTCGAAATTACAAATCCATCCCCAATAGCCCTCCAATTGCTTATAAATGCAACGTTAATAAGCAACTTATCAATAAATCAAAATAAAGTTTGTAGTACTTTCATCTCAGGGTATTGTCATAGAAATCTTCATTTTCAAAAATATCTCAAATTTTATCATAATCTTCAGTTAACAAGCAATATTTTTTATATTTTCATATCTATTGTCAGTTTCTTTCTGATGCCTCCGTTATATTCCTTTGCAAACATAGTAGGACATCCGTATGATTGGTAATTTGAATACTATCATTTCTAACAGATTTCATTATGCAATATAGAAGATTGTCTTTAATTAAATCCAAAACGGAATCAAAGATATTGTGTAAAAATTGCAGTGGTATTTCTTTTGTTCATGACCACAGACATCGTATTTCATATGACTGTGACTGAAACATACGACGCCGATAATTAATACTCCGATAATAATGTAATCATAATATAAAATGAATAAAATCAATATAAAAAAGTAAGATCTAAATGAATTCTATACTTTTATTCTCATTTTATGGTAATTTTTGATCAATTGTACCTAATTTAAACATAATATAAAAAATAAAAGCTAAAATCGCTAAATACGTATTACTACAAAACTTGCTTACAGTAAAAGTATTGGCTGTTAAAGATATTTTTGATAACGAAGATTGAAGAAGAAAAATATTTTTCTGCCATTACCACAAATTAAAAATTATACATTTAAAATAAGCTTAGTGGAATGATGTTTTTTGCTCACTTACCAAAATTAAAATTTTACTTGCTTAAGTTTTTAAGTAATTATTTCGATAATTATTTATATCGTAAAGATTTATATTAATGTATTTTGTGCTGTAAAATTACTTCAATATCTTAATACCAACAAAAACTAAAGTAAAATTACATACTCCAAGTACTCATGAAATTTTTGCAACCAGTTTAACTTATATATTAAAAGGAACACATCAATGAGTTTAGTATACATCGAAAATTTTGATTGTATTACGAATGAGTTCTGAAAAAATAAAAAAAAAAGAAATTATTTCTAAGAAAAACTATTTATTAATTTTTAACATTTCTTTTATGTATATGTAATAGTTTTGAAAGTCAATTCTTAGATGAATTTAACTGTGGAACGTTTCTCTCGGGTAATTAATCATTTGAAAATACTAATTGTACTCAGAAAAAAGGAAAAAAAAATGTTCTAAAGAAAAAGGTTTCCCGAGTTGTTATAATTAGATAAAAATTTTTTACTCACATATACTTTAAACCGTTTGGAACATATTAATGAATGAATCACGAATAATGAATAAAACACTTTTGAGGATTATGAGTTTTATGTTTCTCTTTAACAAAATTTTATATAAAAAAAACTAATATAAAATAAAGAAAAATAATCATTTTTTAAATAGGTATTACGCATTCATGTATCTGTTATATCTTACATATTCTTATATGTTATCCACTTGTTACAGCTTAAATATTATTTAAAAATGTAAGAATAAAATGAAATGATCATATACAGGAAAATGTTTTTGAATTTCATACAATTAAAATGTTAGGAATAATAATTGTTGATCTATAATAATTGAAACTATATTTAGCACGAAAAGTGATATTGTATACTTTAGTTGAGTTTCATCGTAAAACAAAATGTGCGATTACTAATGATAAATATACCCTCAAAATATTTTAATATTAAATACTTACTTACTGTGTGCCAAAATTCAGCATTCGGAAATCGAAAAAATGGTATCCTTCGATTTCTATATGTACAAATCATAAATAATTTTTAAATGTATAAAGAACCTCAAAATGAACTTGTTACTTAATTATTTGTTTTATAACTACAAATAAATATTTTTGCCTTTAATTCAAATGATTACAGTGCTTGCATTTCTTTGACAAAACATTACTTAAACCTATTAGTTTTTACTGTACATCATGTAAATAAACAAAGATTTCTTTTTGTACATGTTGCATATTGTATAAAATGTTTTTTCCTAGAATATTTTAAAATAATATACCTAAAATAGGATAATGCATATCTGTTTCACTCTCTTGAAGTGTGAAAATAAGGTATAAAATATGTTTAAATTATTTAAATTAATATGTTTTACTTAAACAATGTTCTTGAGTATCAAGCGTTATGTTCAGGTAAAACCCTTTAGTAGAAAAAAAATTGTTTTTCCCCCTCGGAATCGCGAATTTCTTAAAAACATTTCGTAATATTCTCATAAAATGTATCATATTATAACACTTATTTACACCTTCCTATGCCCTGCATTGGATAAATTTCTTGTTACTCGGATAACATGGATAACTTGAATTACATGTTATTATTTAAGGAAACAATGTTGATGATCATAATTTTCCAGAAGTACTATGGTTTTTAATTCAAGCAAAGGTTTATGAATACATAAATAACGCTAAGCAACAACAATTAAGAATTTTGTTATAGTTGTACTTCTTTAGAATCATAAAAACATATTCATGGATTAAAACATATACATAGAACACAATATTTATAAAATTCTATTTCAACTAATGGCTGAATTTTAAGAAAAAATATTACTTTTTTTTAAATTCAAGTATAGTATAATAAAACTTTAATTTTAGCATGCTCAAATATTTAATTCCATAAAATGTTCTAATGTAATGTTCAGTCTAAAATATTTCATGTAACAAATATATCAACATTTTTCAAATACAAGAAATATTGTGCACATAAAATATAAAAGCGCATAAATTTAAAAAAAAAAATAGCTAGACTTTAGTCACGGTTGGTGTGTATCAAGAAATATCCCATATATAGCAGAGTGTAATAAAACATATAAGACAAGTTTGAGGCAGAAAAATCTAAATCAGAAAGTTGTTTTTCGAAAAGAATGCATATCCATAAAATACGAGTAATGCATGCAGCACGAACTCAGGTTGCAAACATTATTATTCCAGAATGATGTACAATTATTGGTATTAAAGAGATAACATTTCTTATTTCCTAAGTAAAAACGAGAATAAATGCTCTGTAAAATAATTTATATAAATTTCAATCGTTTCCAAACGGAAATGCGTATTTCCTTGTACACATATGGCATTGCACAATGTAAATTGACAACTAATTTAGATACTTTACTATTAAAAATAAGATTTTCACTGCTTTACCATTTTACCCATTCTTAATTTTACTAAGAAAACCCCGAGGAAGAGAAACGATACATTTTGTTCCATGTTTGTCCTTATGTTATTGATTTAACTTTTATAAAAACTAAGAGAAGGAAAGACCAATAAACTTTTCTTCCCCAAAATGAATCATGTTTAATTCATCTCAGTTAAAAACTGAAGCTACAAGTGCATTTCCTTTTCCTTTCTATTTTAACTTGTTTGTTAATAGTAGCTTTCCTTATTTCAAGTAAAATTTTCTCAAATTTGTTGGAAGTTTTTTGGAAAGTAACAAGGGAGACGATAATGAAAAACAACCCGCTGGTTCTGTAAGTGATAGCTTGGAGGCAACAGCTAAGTGAGGCATTGCACTTTTTTTATTCGAAATGACTCTGGAGTCAATTTTAGAAGATGATGCGGATGGACCACCCAACGAAGCAAGTACACTTTCCAGGTATTTTCCAAGAGTTATACTTTTATTACAACATGGTAACCAATTTAATATCCTTCGTCTAGTTCAAATGGGGTAATGTTTTTGATAAAATATCAGTTTTTTTAAAAGAATTTCTTATTTTTCTGTTTTTATTTCATTTTATTGTTTTTTTGGAACAAACATTAAAAACATTTATGGAATCATATAACATATAACTGGAATTTGGTTCTCGATTAAATTTTTTGGAGTTGTTTTCCCATATATGTAATTTTTAAGATAATGTTGATCGTGAAATGGCTCTTGTAGGAGAAAGAAAAGATAATCTCAAGCTTTTGATGTAGAGAAAAAATCAATATAAGAACTGTTTAACGTATATAATTCTTATTACATCCGAATGTGGTTCAAAGTATATCCTTATTAAGAGGACCATGCAAGTGAAATTCTACATCAGAAAATCGATTTTTAATTTTTATACCATCATCGTAAACTTTATCTTTCCAACAATGTATCCAATTTAGGTTTTTTAAAGAAATAGAAGTATTGGAATTTTTTCATACTGTCATCACTTCACAACTTCTTCATAATTTACAAATGGGATGAATAGAAACAATTCTCTCTTACGAGGCGTAATCTCAATTAATGATACAGAAATACTCGCATCTGTATTACACTTTTTATTTTTCCTAGTAAAAAACTTAATGATGAAAATTCATTGGCGGAAAAACAGTTTAACTGACAATATCAATATGAAGATCCTGAAATTTTATGGCTTAGTCAAGAGAAGACATAGTGGGCCGTCTAATTAAATGAAGCAAGATTTCAATTTTTAATGATATTTATATTATATTATATTACATTCCATAACACAATGTTTGATGTTTTTGCAGAGATATATTTATTTTAGGTAGTGAAATCCTGCCAAAGATGCTGCATTTTGAATGAGTTTGAGTAAATCATAATCGATAATCTTTATATATTACTGATAAATAAAATGGTCTGGTAAAGTGCGTAAAATTTCTAAGAAATTACCTGTCTTGTTCTGTTTTTAAGAAAGATGCTCATAAATAAGGAAAATTAGGTATGGTGGAGATAGTGCTTTTGCGATTAACTTAAGAATGGGAATGGAGTAACTTATCATTGTATTGTCCAATGATCGTTTTCCCATTTTCTAAGAAGTCCAAAGATTCTTCACCATAACTTTTCTGGCCGATAAGATCACATCCACCTTCGTTTTAGTCGATTCACCAAAAGGAATCCATTTATTTTGATTGTTGATTGGATTGAGTAATTTCATGATTGATCCTGGTATTGTCGAAGGTGATACCTAGATTGCTTAAGACAAGATGAAAATAACACCTCCGAGCTGCACCAATCAAATCCAACCTATGGATGATTGTTATATTTATGTTGGAATTGCTTAATAGAGGGCAACAATGTGTTAAAATAACTTGTCTTAGCAACACCAATTCTCTTCCAGGACAAGTACTTTTTGAACCACTATTCATTGATTGATTGATTGAATTTTTAACTTTATGAATAAAAGAAAAATTATGACTATTTGTGATGGAATTCACAATTTTTAATGTGAACAACAAAGTGGCCGGCCAGCCCTCTCTCAAAACCTCTACACAGCGCATGCGGTTGGAGTTGAAGCCGCGACAACTACAATGAGCATCAGCCTCACTAAATGACGGGTTTTCAGAGGAAACAGGATTGAGACCATTACTCGATGAAAACACCATCACGAAAATCTAGGTATCATAGCTACTTGTCACGGTCTTGAGATTCCCTTTTAGATACTGTGGATAATTTCAGAAAGGGTCCATGTGTAATTTCTGTTTTTATTTCTTAACAATATCAAATATTCAGATTTCTGTACAAGCCTTTTGAACTATATACTATCATCACATACTAATGTTAATTGAATTTCTATACAGTGAGGGAAATAGGACCCAATTTTAATGAAACGCTGAATTTGTTTTTTAGATTTTTTAGATACTATTAGAAGAAAATCATTACGTTTAATCATTAAAAATTTTTTTTAACCTATTTGTGGCGTACTGATTTTTCTTAATTCTTATTTTAAATCATAATTTACGGAAATAGTTTGTACTTCGGTAGTAATTCTGATGTTAAGATGTAAAAATTAATGCATAACTAATAAATTATAAGTCACATTAGCTTTGTAAGATAAATTATGCTCTATGTTATCTTTCTCATATTTGTGTTAAACGCATAAAGAAAAATCCTTTTTGTAAGTTAGTCGGAAACTAGTTTTTTAATACGCTGCAATGAATAATAGTGAAAATGAAATAAGGCAATTTAATTTTAAATAATATTAACCCTTAATTCAAAATATTCACCCCTAATATTTTAAGTATTTCACGTAACACAAGCAATTGTATAGGGAGAGAAATGTATTAAACTTTTATCTATTTATGTGATGAATATGTATTCTCTTTCTATTTACTTAAAACTGCAAAAGTTTCATCTCAAAATTGTCTGTGTGTGTTTCAAATTTCTATCTCATTATCATAGTATAGTTATTAATATTTATAAATGAAAACAACAATATAAAAATTTATTCATATTTATTTTTATAAATACGCTGAGTATAATAAATAATAAAATAATTTAGTAAAAGTAATTTTAGAAATTTTTTTAATCCCTTAAAAAATTGTTATTGATACCGAAATATTTTATTCACATATCTCTTAAAAATAAGGCGAGTATTTTGTTTATTAAAATGAAACATTGTTTTGCCAATAAGAAAAATCGAATATTTGAATAAAGTCACGTATCTTTCAGGCTCTTGAATAGAACCCTTCCATTATATATAATGCATTGAATTTGAAGAAATGTATGTTTCTTGTTAGAGTTCAAAATATTTTAAGTAATAACATGAATATATGTAGTACTTCTCCAGTAGGTATGCAATAGTTATGGTATGTTTTAAATGTCCTTTAGAATATATATAAAAATAAAATTGTTATGAATTTGACAAATATAAATATCTTCGGAGATCAAATTACAATCTGTAATATTTTACGAATTATGTTTATTTACTGAGATCTTTCAAAAAAGAAACTTGTTATTTTGTTATGAAGGTCATTCGCACATTTATTTATTGATAATAATAACCAAAGTTTCCTATTGTACGAAAAATCTGAGGTTGCAGGAACATTTACGAATTCAATGTAATTTAAAATAATATATTAATCTTAATAATACGATACATGATTCCTTACTGATGTTTGCAATTTAAAATAAAATATGTGTATGGATTAGAAAGAGTAAGATGGTATTCCAAAGAATCCTAAGCTCTTATATACATATTAATTTCAAAAGCAACAACAAATTTCATGTTATGCTTATCTTCACTTTAACAGGATTTCTGTTTTGATATTTATATATTATTATATTCTGTGTTACACTGGAGTTCAAACTATTCAATTTACTATATATATAGTTTTTAATTTTTTGCTATCGAATTAAGGAGATCGATTGCAGAGACCTACAGCAAAATGGCTTATTTTGTCATAAAGGCAAAAAAAAAAATGCATTACATTCTGATTAAAGTTTGAAACTGATATAAAATTGCGTGACACGAAAGTTGGGAAGGATCGATTTCATTTTCTAGGAAGAAAATTTAAGATACCTTCAAATTGTTAATTCAGCTGTTGCGATACGATACTAAAATGAATTCTAAATGAGCTTGATAAAACAATTATCAAGCTCATTTAGAATATTATTGCAAAGTTCTTTAAGACAAGATACATTTTGATTTCGATTCAACATTATTTTTAAGCTCAGAACTTTAATTTACAACCTTGATTTTAAAAAGAAGCGTCTTCAGTAAAAAAAGGATATTGTACGTGAATAATGTTTATAATGAGCGTTACGCAACATAATATATAAATGAGAGTTTTTCTATGTATTTTTTGAAAGCTTAAGATAATTTTGCAAAATACTTGTATTAAATAATTGAAAAAAATACTTTGATGCTTGAAATTGTTTCATAAAAAAGGCTTTAAATTTTTTCAGAACTTACACTTCCGAAAGAAAAATGATTTTATTTTTAAACTATATTACTACATCTATACATCTATTAAAATAATTTGAATTCATTCAAAAATAGTTCCAATAGCAATGGTTTGTTCAGGATTCCACAAATGAAAGTATAACATACTTCGTTTGTAATATTTTTCCTAAACTTCTCGAACTATTCTCTATTTTATGGAAACCTTATTTACAGCTATATGTATAATGAATATTATTGTATATAACATTATTTCGAAACCATTACTAAGAAAGCATTTAGTATTTACAAAGCTATTTAGCGTACACATTAAATGGTTTCAAGGAAATATTGAGTCAGTTATGCTAACATTACATGTAGGATGTAGGCTCAACCGAGATCCTTCGAGTAATTCAAATTCCCCCAAAACTTGAATATTTTGTATTATATTAGTTAACTAAAATATAAATACTTTTTATGGGTTCTAGGGAAACTGAAGAAAGACTCTTGTTATATACATCCTCTTACTAATATCATTTACCCCCATCTTCCCTATATTACATGGATATTAGATATTTCATCTTGTTTCTCATTACCTTTTACTTGTTTCAAAAGCACTTAATAAGATTTAGATATCTTGTTTTATGCTAAATTTCTAATAAACCACTCGTATACAACAAGCGTTGATGTGTGTTTGCATCATTTTGATGTGGAAAGAGTTAATTTTGTTATGTTAATGTTACAGATTCAGTTCGCTGCTGAGATACAGGGTAATTTACATTTCTATATTTACTTTTGTGTTAAAATTCTAAAGAAATTGAAGATGGTAAGGGAAAGTCATTAGATCAATTTCCTATTTAGTAAAGTAGAAATCATTAATATTTTGGGAAACTTCACAAGTTTTAATTTCGTTCTAACCAAAATTCTTGTTGATTTATTTTGAGAGTTATTTATTTATTCTGAATGACCAAATTAATGTCATAAATGTGAAACGTTTTTCATTCAACTGA
Source organism: Nephila pilipes (assembly GCA_019974015.1). Lineage (NCBI taxonomy): Eukaryota > Metazoa > Arthropoda > Arachnida > Araneae > Nephilidae > Nephila > Nephila pilipes. The sequence goes on along the minus strand of BMAW01035594.1, from coordinate 488,968 downwards.
TACCTTTAAAAGTATATAGAAGGTATTGGATTGAATAAATTACCTTTACTTCCATTTCAAACATTAAGTATAAGTTTTGATATTCAATTAAATTGGCTTTTGTAATTCGTAAATTATCACATTTAAAGAAAGGTATATCATTTTTATCATTACCGTGTTCCAAATAAAATTTTGAAACAAATTTCAAGTAACACAAATACTTATTAACATTTACCATTTCATTAACAAATGTCGTAATTATGGGAACCCCATACCAGTTTAATTGGCTATCATTTTAGTAACGGACCTTGTTTGTTATGCAATTTGAAAGATAAATCTAATTTGTCTTTTTATCTTTGTTATTTACATCTAACTCAAACTAATAATAGTAATTATGGAACAGAACAATTAGGCATATACTTAGAAATTGTAGATAATAAAATTATTAGTAATATTTATGAGAAGAGAGACCTCACACTATAATTTTTTAATACTAAAAAGGCATTTTTATGGTGAAGGTGCCTATAAATCTCTATTTGGAGAATTAATATATTTAATCGTATTATTAAAAATAATTTTTAATTCATTTTTCTACTCCAAAAGTAAAAATTACTAGAAGTTTAGAGAAAGTTGAACCAATGTAAATTATCCTATATAATTTTATAAATAATAATTTAAAATGATAAAAGAAAATAAAATTATATATATATGTACCAGATTATTTTCTTACACGGTAGATCCATTCCTTAGAAAACTGTGCAAAATAATTCGTGTAAAAAATACATGCGACGTATAGTAAGTTTGGGGATATCTTTCACAACTTTGAGAATTCGTGTAAGATGAAAAAACTTAAATATTATCCTAAAATATCGTGTGAAAAAGTAACAACGAAATCCATATTACATATTTATGAAACAAAAATATTTCATTTTTGTTATTTCATTTGCGTCATTTTATGTTTTGTTATAATTAAAATATTTCGTTTTTGTTATAAAAAAAATTAGTGTACAGTGAAAATTCAGACTATAGGTACATACAGCATTAAAAATTCAAATTGAAATTAAGAATGATACTACTAACTAACAACTATTCATCGCTATTTGATAGCAAGCGTGCATGTTTATTCAGAACTAGATCAAAAATTATATTATCAGTAGATGTGTCATATATGTCTAGCACAACTATCGACTTTGATTCTAATGAACAATTTCATTCCTTATTAACGACCTCAGTTCTTGTTTTGTTGTTGTTGTTACAAAGTTTGTTATTTTGCAGCTGTTTTTCTCCTCATATTGCTTATGCAATTCTTGATATCCTAGTGCACAAAAATTAAGATTACTTTAGAAATTTAATGGTCGCTTTATCTCAGAATTACGTGTAAGAAATTGTTTTTCCATACTTGTAGTAGATTTCAAGCCCTAACGAATTAAATTAGCCGTTAATAGCTGGATTTACCCCTCCCCTCGATATCGGAATTTTCGACTTGAATTATTGAAATGAAAAAAATGCTTAGAAATTTGTAAAAAAATATCATACTTGTCAGAAATTGTGATTTTTAAAGATATATTTCAAGCTTATGGCATGTTAAAACATTTTTTTTAAATTTAATTTAATGAATATATTCCGAACAGTGACATGATGGATTTCCAGCTCGGTTGGTAACCAAAATGCTGTGTTCAAGTTGAAGTACACAAAAACAAGGGAAAAAAGTATTATAAATTTCGGGTATTCCCCTTAACTCCTGAACACAAAGTAAACAAACCATGAAATAAACCAATTCACTCATACATGTGTGGGCATAAAACGACCGCATTTCGATTACACTGCAAAAATTAGAATTAAAACAGAATTTTTGGGAGATTTATGCTTGAACAAAAAAGTCATGTAAAAATGTATATTGGAAAACCAGGTGAATATATATATATATATATATATATATATATATATATATATAAAGATCTCAGGCATAGTTATGGAGATGACTCATTTGGAAGGAAGGCAAGGTAACTTTCGTTAATATTTCATCTACGTTAATGTTACAAGACTTTTCACTGAACTTTATTGTCGGAGGCTAGAAAGTTCTCACAAATATAATTAAATCTAAAGAAACCTAAGAACATCCTTAATAAAAATTATCAATGTATTTTATACAAAACCTTTAGTAATTCTTCTGTCCTAACAGAAGAAGTACTTCTTCCGTATTTTTTTCGGTTAACAAAACTAGTGATACAAATTCCAAAAGGGAAATGGAAAATCAAAACAACGGTATTCTAAGTATTTTTAAAATTGACAGCTGTAATACCTGTCGGCCTTTCATATTGGAAAATCAATATCTGTGTCTGTCGGATAATCACAGACCCTAGCATGAAAACCATCTGACCGACTGTTTATTTGTGCATTTAAAACGTTTCCAAAATTGAAAATGCCCTGATTGTGAAATATTCACCGTGATTTGCTTTCTTCTGTGGAAAAAATGGAAGGATTGTATTGTTTAGGGATTGTGGACTCCATATTAGCACGTTGAGTCCTAGATCTATGTGCATCTTTTGGCTAGGAATAAAAGTTTCACTCATAGTCCAATTATCCCAATGGCTACCATTTGTTTATTCATCTGAAAATATTTAGTCAGCTCCATGAAGAAATGATGATGTCAAAATATCGCTATATTGTAAACCATTCAGGCAACAAACAAGTGAATGGAACACAGAAACTGGCTGTTCGACATGATACTCAATAATGTGGTGAAGATAATCATGTTGAATAGTAGATTAAAGTGCATCTTTTATCAAACAAAGAAAATGTCTTTATATATATATATATATATATATATATATATATATATATATATATACGAAATCTGAAGAATAATTTAAAATATTTAAAAGTATAAAAAAATCCAGAAAGAATGTAAT
>BMAW01035594.1:281651-467203 GCA_019974015.1 Nephila pilipes | reverse complement strand
TAGGTGAGAGAGAAAGAGCATATATATATATATATATATATACATATATTATATATATAGTGAATATATACATATTATATATATATGTATATGTATATATATAATGCAATATACATATACATTCTCTTCAATCTAATGATTTGAGTTAAGACTGATTGCAATTTGCAATATCAAGTTCTTGTTTTATGAATTTCTTTTTTAGATGTGAGTTTAATTATATGAGTTTGGTTTCGTACATAGAAAAAAATTCTTAGAATATACTAATTTTATAATTTTTATAAAAAATTTCACTAAAAGTTTCAAAGAGAAGGCTTATTGAATTCCATTACATAAATCAATCATTCAATTAACTTGTTTGTTGGGGAAATTGTAATTGTTTATATATATCTTTTATTATCACATCTTTATTTCTTAATTTAGTATTATAATTTACTCTTGAAGTAGAAAATGTAATTAATTACATTACTTCTAATATAATCATTCATATTCTCATGTGTAGAAGTTTCAATTAAAATTTTGTTCAAAATATCAAGGATATTACCATACTTTTTTATGTATATGTATATTTATATATTATATATCCATACATTTATATGATATATATCCTTATATATGTATATAACACATCGATAATAACTCGAGCTCTAAAATTGAAAACAACATTTTTTGCAAATTTTTTTTATTCATCAACATTAACTCTTTGTTAATCACCTTTAAGGGTCACTTCTATCTAGTTCCAACCTTTTCCAAATCTTTTTATTTTAAATTTTTTATTTTCAATTTTTTTTCTTTCTTTTTCCAAGAAATCTTTTGTGCAAAATAGCTGACTAAAAGCTTTCTGAATCACTGACTCGGTGCTGTTTTGTTCATCAGAAAGCAATGCTGGCACCACTTGGAAAAACCTTTCTTCACTATTTAAAAAAACCCTTTTCCTGGTCGACGGCTTCCAAACTTTGACAGTTTCCAGAAAAGGTGTAGTACTTCGAAAGACCTGTTACTGGTTTCACCCAGAGCGCCATATTCCTGAGTTATGTCTCAGGGTTATTGATCGATATTATATAGAGACTTATATGAGATATCTATTATATATATATATTATATACCATGTAAAAACATTCTCAGAAAGCAATTGCGTAGTGTAACGAAACTTGGTATGAAAATCATGTCGAAGAGATATGCAAGCTTACTGGTATATAGCCGGTAGAGGTGTTTAACGCATCATATTGAGTATAAACAGATAACCAAAGCTTGTTTGGTGTCGATAATCGTTTACAAGGGAAGAGCTGGGGCAGACATGCCAGTTAGCTGTTTCGAAAGAACAATAATGAGTTGTCGCGGTCTGAGGAGAATCATCGGCATGATGGAAGGCTGGGTGGCTGGTTAGGCGAGTAGCATTCAATTAGGCCGCACTTGATGGTGTTGTGAGAGGTGTTTGGACCAGTGCACTGGAGATGTCATTATCTAAGCCAAGACTCCAGGATGCCCTCGACAGATCACGTCGGAAGACGCCACATCTTCAAGAAAGCACGCGTACAGCATCTGCTTCATTGGCACCATCCAGGATATACGCAGTTCCTGAATGTTCTGTGTCTTATCGATCCAGAGGCTCTAACTGAAGGACATTTTGGATCGGGCACTTATTACTGAATCTTTGATGCCCACCCTCAATGCCCGTTTGGAGTGGTGCTGCGCACGAGAAAAATGGACTGCAGCGAAAATGAACCAGTCATCTTTAGCGACGAATCCAGATTAATCTCAGCGTGATGACAACTGTTTCGTGAGTGGAGACCCGGGTGAACCTGCTTTTCTTACAGCGACACACCAATCCCACTATGTTGGTGTGATGGTATGGGGTGTCTTGCCTAGCATACATGCATCAACTCTCCAGTATTGATCCTTCCATGACAGCCCATCGTTATGTCGCAGACATTCCTGCAACACACTGTTTCACTCAATGACAATGGCTCCCAGGAGCCATTTTAACGACAATGCTCTGGTCTCTTTGCACCAAGGCATTACAAGACTGTCTCCGCACATGTACTACTCCCTTCCCTTGTCCTCCGATCCCTTCTCAATAGAGCATATCTGGTCATTGAATGCGAGTTGAGTCCCGAGTATGTTCAACTAAGGCAGAGGTTACGCAAATGATAATGAAATGTTTAAAGTGAATAAAATTGTGCCTCAATGCCCGATCGTATCTGTATCGTGCATTCGATCTGCAGGAGATTCAATAGGGTATTAAATCTTTCGTTGTTTTGCCTTTTTCTGAAGCTAAATTTTGTCTTTGATTTTCTAATCATTTACTGTATCGAAGTAGTCATTATATGATATGCAAATCTGTTTTCATTTTAGATTCCTTCTTGGTGCGCTCTACTTTGTTCTGAGTATATAATATTATATTATTTAGGTAAAATCAGGATCATAAATTTAGGTACATTAGGTAGGTTAAGGTTTTAGGAAAAAATTTTAATGGAAGGGTTTTAGGTGAAGAATATATTTCATTAGTTTCGGAAACCTTAATTTTCAAATAATTAGTAATTGAGATATCTCGCCTTTTCAATTGTTACTTTTGTTTATTGTTTCTTATTTTAAAATTACAAATTGAATTTTGGAGTAATCCATTTACCCAACAAGATGCATTGGAGGAGGGTTGTATTCATAGAATAGTTTAATTTTACAATTCAGTCCCCAATTTGAAAATACATGTTTTGTTTGATGGTTATTCATTTATTATTTGTTTCAAATTAGTTTCAAATTTGATTCAATCTTTATTCATCTTTTTAGTTTCAAATTTGATTCAATTTAATTCTATCTTTTAGTTTTCAAATTTGATTCAATTTCATCTTTTTACTTAATTCTATATCTTTGTTTTTCGTATTTTGGATTTTAATTGTTCTCTCTTACTTCAATGTTTTTCAATGAAATTCATTTCTTTTATCATTATATACTATTAATCAAACAAATAATATATAATATATATATGTGTGTGTTGTGTTGTATAAGTATAATAATCATCAATTACATTATAGCAGCAGAAAAATATCTTTAAAACATATTTACAAAATAGTAATTGAAGTTATAAATAAGATTGATATTTTCAAAGATAGAAGTAAGATGTATTAACTATATACAAGCATATTAATCTTATTTGATATTTAATACTTTGAAGATATTTGTACTTAGTTCTATACAGTAAAATGTGTTAATTAAAATTAAATTATTAATTAAAATTGAATTAAGAATAACTAGTCTTATAATTCATAATAAAATTATTTATTTTGAACTGGAGAAATTTATATTCATAATGGGGAAAACTATAAAAATTAAATATATATCTTCAAGGTGGTCTTTACAATATTAAATTTATGTACTTTTTTGAGATATACATGTATAAAAATATTTTTCACATTATTATATGTCAATATTCTTATAGCTTTTCAATTTAATTTTTAATATAGATAATATGTTTAGAGTTAACACGTTTTCCTCTCTAAATGAAGAAGATTAAAACTAACAAATTTCTATGAAACTGATTTCTTTGTTATTAATTTTGGTGTTGCAGCAAATTATGTAAGACTGATAATCTTTCCCATAATAAGTAAAAGTATTTTACAAAAGTAATGTAAGTTTAATTATTTTTTGAAAATATTGACCATGTTCAGTAATTTCAAACTATTATTTAATTTGGTGACAGTTTTCAAATTAACATAACATACAATTCTATAATACCTGCGAAGAGGCTGATTATCCCATTCTTTTTTAAAAAAGTGATTTAAGACAAATGTATTAATAATATATATATATATATATATATATATATATTTTATTTTTCTTAATGTAGTTTTTATTCTGTTTTATTATTATTACTTTGTCTTTCCTATTTTTTACTTTTGTTCTTTCTTTAACCTTCTTAAATGCTTATTTATTATTATAAGTGTGTATGTTTTCTGTCTTATTCATTAACATTGATCATAATTTTAATGTTTGTTTGATCATTTTATAGTTGGTTTTTGTAAATTTTTTGTTTGATTTTCAAAATATTTTTTTTATTCATTTTTTTGGTAATTTTGGTAGCAATTAGTTTATTTTTCCTTAGTTGTGTTTGCTTTAAATATTCTTTAAAATGTACTTTTATTTTATATATATATATATATATATATATATATATATATATATATATATAATATATATTATTAAGCCCCTATATATATCTTATATACTATCTATATAGTAAATATGGTCTATTAAAAATTAAGCAACATAATGTTTTAAAGATGAAAGTCAGGTGAACACTTATGACTTAAGTGTAGCTAACCATAAAAATTGTATGGATATTTTGCTATTCTAAGCTTTGAAATAATCTGTCTCAGTAACCCAATCCTCGATATTGATTACAAAGCTAAAATGTATCATTTAGCTCATTTCCATCCTACTGACTACTTTAAACAATGTTATCACATAAAAATACCATCGGTTTTATTATCTATTCATTAAACAATATATTTTTATTCGAGTGTAAAATATTACATAACAGAATGATAAAAGCATAGTAAGTCGATAGAAGTTTGAATGTTGTTGTTAAATTTGAAATTCTATCAATTAATGTAAAAGTAAATTATCTTGACAATTATTAGATAACTAAAAATCCTCTGAGTGTGTATAAGTGCATAAAAATATTAAGTTTGACTGTTTGGAACAAATAAGACAATGTATTTCTTGCTATGGAATAAATATCAAAATTAAATTTATTACAATACTTTTTTTTTTAATAAAAACTTTAAAATGCGATTCTTAAAGCAGCAAAAAAATATCAAATCGTGTGAAATATCATCATTCATTTGTTTCTTCCTATTCTGATTTCTGCCCATTCTCTCCTATTCACTCTATTGTCTCTTCACAAACTTGTGTGTTGTTTAAAATATGATTTGCACATTTATCACCTAAAACATATCTACTTGTGTAAAAGAGTAGAATTCAGTACATAAACATAATTTTATGATTAAATAATCATCAGAATTCCTTTGCTATTCTTTTCCCTTGATTCATACTTAGTTCCAAAACCTCACATATTTCAATAAATTATTTATGGAATATAATAGAGGAATTATATCTTACAGGCTGTCAGTTTCTTTTAATAAGTCAATGGTTTCCAAGAGCAATACGTAACTGAAATCCATACAACAAATGAAAGAAAAATAAATGAAAATATGGAACCCAGCAAGTCAAAAAGCAATATCGGGCTGAGGACCGATTAAGCGGGGTTAAACTAGTTTAATGGTACCAACCTTCCCCCTTTGCGACTTGGTAGGCTGAATTAGGAAATCCAAATTGCAAAAGAGTTCATGATTAAAAGATGCAAACAAATTCAGCGATAAAATCTACAAAAATAAAATCTATAATTCCTGGTAAGCTGAATTGGGAAATCCATATTGCAAAAGAGTTCAATGATTAAAAAATGCAAAAAATTTCAACGATAAAATTTACAAAATAAAAACTATCATTCTAAAAATTATCAACAGATCAAAATATAAAAATTACTTACAAAATTCAAAGAAATGAAGATTCAAATATGTGAGTAGTAAGACGGAATTTTCTTTAAGCTTCAAGATGTATATCACATACTCAAAATGAAAAAATATAACACATCATCACCATATAAATTGAAAAAAGATTTAAATCATTGTTTGATTGGTAATAAAATGTAAAAGGATGCAAACAATTGGTTGGTAATAAGTTGTATGGTAAAGGAGTATAACGGTCCAGAGAGTGAGTAAAAATGTAAGCTGTGTAAATGTAAATAAATAGATTCTTCACGGCTAGACCACTAACAAGCCGACTTTGTGGACCTATTGTTGTGTGGTGGATTTGAAATTGGATCACGATTCGCAAAGATGTTTAATATATTTGTGATGTATATAAGTATTTAAGAAATTTATTGGATAATCATGATCCAAACAGTTGTTGAAGAATTTTTTAATGTTATTAAATTTGTCTATTTTATGTGTGGTTAATTTGTTATTACGTAATAAAAAGCCCAATAAAATATTCCAATAAATGGATCTGTGTAGATTACTGTTCCAAAAAGGTATTTTAATTACATGGAATTTGAATCTCTCTCTTTTATCAAAAATATTACTAATAAGTCTATTGTCAACTATTTGCAAATCGAGATCTAAAAATTCCTGTATTTGAATTAAGATTAGTATATATATATATATATATATATATATATATATATATATATATAAAAACAGTACTTACAAGTCACGGTAATTTCCAGAAAGTTACGAAAAGTATTCATACATATTCAGAGAAAAATAATGCATTTGAGAAAGTAATAAATTCCCATAAACTAAAATTGTGTTAATTACAATACGTGATTAATAAGTACAATTTTGTTTCAATTATGCATTGTAATATTCTATGATAGGAGGAATAATATTCCGTAACGATTAAACGGAATAAATAATATGCTGTAAATTAAAATCAGTACTTTTTTTTCAATTCAAGATTTCTCATTACATTTCGAGATTTACTGTAGATGTTTGCATCAAAACATCTTTTCAATACATAATAAAGAGATTTTAAGATTTAGAGCATTTTTTTACTTCATTAACAATTTTTATTAATTTTTTTTATTTTCATATTTTTGGCACGCATGCGCACAAGTATTAAAATATATATTCTATTTTAGTCAAATTGTACTTTATTTTTGAATTTTGGATCGAGATCTAGTAATCATATTTTATCATTTCCAAGCAAATACCAGTATGGATGTTTCTAACAAATGGTTGATTCATTTCAGTCGGAAATTAAATTTAGCAGTCACTTTCATTTACCGTTTAACATTAATACGTGCTAAAGCGTTCTAGTTATAGCTAGAGAATATTCTCTCGTTACCTGAAGGTAGCAAAAAAAAGGTAACTATCTTATTTTGAAAGGGATATATATCAAAAACCTCATTCAGTGATCAATTTTGAACCTTTTTACTCAAATTGACCTTCCAGTCAAAACTAGAAGTCGATACCGATTGCTTTTTCCGCAGTACAGGTAAGCTTTACACATATTTTACAACCTTTACTTTCTCATGGCAAGAAAACCCATTTACGTCATTCACTTCCTCAACGAAGTAATGGTTTCGGAATCTAGTTTTTCTTCTTTCTAAATCAAGTTTAACTTCTCTCAGCTTTTTTCCATTTATTTCTCTTACTTTCATTTTTAAACTTCATTCGAACTCATTTATGGAATCAACTAGTGTATGATTGGCAATATGTTTAGGTTGAATGATTTTTGGATTCAATTTCAATATATTTGGTAAGTGAAATCTGTATATGTATTTATACATATATATATATATATATATAGAGAGAGAGAGAGAGAGAGAGAAAGAAAGAGAGAGAGAGAGAGAGAGTAAGTTTTGAGATATTTATAAACAGAAATGCTTAAAGATTATAGAATATTATAAATAATAGTATATATCTTATATCTAGTAATTTATTTTCTTCATTTAAAAAAGAGCTGTTTACAGAGATCTTCAGGTTACTAAACTTTGTTTAAATTATTTCATTTAGAAGAAAATGTTACTGTAGCTTACACTTTTCTTTTTCTTCCAACCTCCTTTCACTCATAAACTTAGTTTAACTCAAGCAAAATGGCCCTGAACTTTACGATGATTGTGGAAAAATAATAAACCAAAGTAACCAGCTGGTCCTGAAAGTGAAAACTTGAAGGTAAAAATGCAGTGAAGCGTTAAGCTTTTTCACTCGAAATTACACTCGAGTCAGATCAATGAGTCGATACCGATTGGTTATCTTCTAGCTCAAGTAAATCTTACTGATATTTCAGAAGTACTATTTCGTGAAGCCAAGGAAACCATTTCAGTACTTCTCGTCGTCCCTTAACGAACTAATGGATCTGAAATGAAGTTTTTTGTAACTTTTGCGAATTATTTTCTTTCTTTTTCTTTTATGTTTTTACCAGTCTATCCATTTTATAGGAATATAAAGATACACTGACGGAATGAATACATCGTTAATAATAGGGTTAGGGTTGACTTACTTTTGAGTACTTATCCAGTTGTCATTTTAATTGAATACATTTTAATAAATATAGCCTTTGAGGTCTATTAGTAAGATATTCCCGGTCTCTTTAAGAGCATTAAAAAGAAAATTAATAAAAGCTATGATTTGAGTTTTTTATTTTTTATTTTTAAGTGTAGTTAACTTACTGCAAGGGTATAATTTCGTTAAATATGGTAAATTTAGTACTTGTAATACTTATTTGCCAGTAATTTATGTACAAATAATAAACACAGCATGTATAGAATTATTTACTTAAAAGTAATATGTAATGCAAATATCATAACTGTCCAAATAATTTTACAATTTGTATCATATAAGTGTTTTTCAAAATAATTTAACAAAAAACTTATTTTGAGTTTTAGCTTACCAAATCCATAGTAATTTATTTAATTCATTTCGATTGTACTCTTAAATGCTTTTTTGAAAGACATATTTGCGTAGATGGTATGACTTTACCAATATAATATCACAAGTTCTTATCAAAATTTTAGTGTGCAAGTCTCATTTGTATATATATTCTATGTATTATAGCAATACATTATGAGTTTCGACAAAAGTTAATAAATTATACTACCCTCTATGAGAAATTTAAAAAGCACTACTTACTGGTATAAAAGTGAAGCCCAATCCAAATAACATCAAGTAAATAAAATTGTAACCTGTATCATGTTTTTATAAGAATTATGTCTTAAATAACTTAAATATTTAAGTTAACGATGGAAGACTCAGAGAAAAGAGTAATCGAATGTACATTTTTGTTATTAATAATAGCTTCTGATTTCTTTGATGTCTTAATACTTATCAGAAATGAGTTCAAAGTCATTTTATTAAATATTATATGCTATTAATATTTTTAGTAGTAAAATAATAATAATCATTTAAAGAAGAAGTTTCAATATGTATTGATCACAAAAATTAAATAAATATCATAAAATATAGTTTCAACAAAATTTAGAATTGTTACTGCTCACAGAATACTTTCATTTGTTTTTTTCTTTCTCGAAAGTAATGCGAATAGTTTACCTACTAAAACTGAAGGATGTTTTAGTCAATACTCGGAATCGAATGTTTGAATAAAGTCACGTATTCTCCTCGTGCTTGAGAAAGGGGCTCCAATTATTTATAATGCATCAATCTTGAAGGAAAGTGTGTGTCAATTGTAAGAACGTAGAAATATGAGATTGGTGTAGAGATCTTAAGCGATAGTCTTTTTGCATACTCTTTACAAAATGCGTTCAAAAATAAAAATGTTATTAAATAGATGATTTAGATAAATATTTTTGAGATCGAAATATATAATTTCTATTTTTACAAATGATATTTTTCTTAGAAATGAAGATAAGTATTTGTTATTTCGTTTTCAATATAATATTAATATTTATAAATTTACTATAAGAATTAAACATGTCCGTATATATTACATATCCTTAATTTGTTTCACGGAATATTGAAACATCTCATTAATATAACTTTTTTTTCAATTGCTTGAATTATATACCAGAAAGGAAAAGGATAATCTATCTACATCAAAATGATGTAAATGTCGATGGTAAATTTACATTGTTCTTATTGTAATTTCTTAAAATTCCCATCTATCAGATATTTTGATTTCGTGAACTTAATATTTATCCTAAGAAATTTCTAATTTCGTCCGCAAATCTAGATTTTATCTGTTTAAATGCACCCGAAAGTGCAAAAAATAAAAACTGTTCCGAAATTACATTTTCTGCCGAATTTTTGAAACTGTATTAGGAGATAAGTATTTTATATGAACCTGCTTACAAATACTCACCAACAAATTACTGAAATTGACGAAATAATACTATTTTAAGAAAGATGAGACGAAAATGTAATTCCACAAAAACCCTAATTTTGATTTCTTACTTTCTCTTTTTTGTTTTTTCGGATGCACGTTTTTGTATCCAAACAGATAAAATAATCTAGATTTGAGGAAAGAAGTAGAAATGGAAAATGATTAACATTACATTCACGAAACTAAAATGGCCGGTAAACGGTATCCGTAAGAGCACCAATCGGTTTTAATAGTTACGTTTTCAAAGTTATAATGGGGCATATTCGGCATATAATTTGCATTTATGAGCGGGGAGGAGGAAGAGGTATTTTCTGTTTGGACATTACAAAGTTTGTTCAATAAGAGACTCACTAAACAGCTGTCTAAGTATTAGTTCCTTCTATCACATAGTTTCATTTTCAATATCGATTGAATTTCGAGCGGTGATTTAACATGAATATTTAAAAGACTTAATAGCGAAAGAGATCAAACCTGAGTTGAATGAAGCTTAAGGTACTTTTACTTCTGTGTTTGCAATTGTTTACAAGTGAATAATTGAGATAAAACGTGGCCGTACATCTACAAAAGATGAACGTCGTTCAGGACTTCCAGTGAACGTTGTTACTTCGGAATGAATGGCAAAATCCACCTCATGGTTTTGAGTTATCGGCAAATAAAAGTGCGTGAAATAGTTGAGTCCGCTGGCATACCCCTAGGAAGAGTGTATTCCATTTTAGACGAAAAATTGGGTGTTTGGATACACTAACGTATCCCAAAGACAAAGAAACAGCCAAGACAATGGGTTTGGAAAATGAACGGGCTTCGAAGAAATCAAAGACTGAAAGTGGTCTATAAAGTGATAGCAGAGTTTTAATTTTTATTTTGATCCACACAGTTATCATCTAAACCGGGGATCTCCAAACTACGGCCGGCAGTCCAGATGTGGAACCTGAAGCTCTCTCAAACGGCGAGCGGAAATTTTCTTTCATCAAAAGAAAAAAAATTATGGAAATTTGCATGTATCCTGCCAAGATCAGCCGTCACTTACGTGGACGTTATTTTTTCACCTAGTTAATAAAGAGGCACGCAATAGTGTGTTATGGTTTCCAACCGATTATTATATTACAAACGATATTCGCTACTTACTTTTTCTACTTATGTTTTTAGTCAATGAAATGATGAAACACCATCTAGTATCAGAGATTTCAAATTGTTTGCTGCTTTTTTAAGACTTGATTATTTTGATCAAAATTTGCCAGTTACATTTAACTACTACTGTGAGGAGGTATTGGAGTCGGTTAGTGTCTAATAGCGAAACATGTTCCCTTCGATTTTATTTATTTATAATTTCCTTCGCATAATTACTTATCAGTGAAAATAAATATTGAAAATGAAGTTAGTTTAACAAGAATTTTCCGAATATTCTAAAGAGGAAATATTAAAAACAACAATATCTCTACCATAAGTGGATATATTTATAGACTATATTCAAGTAAATTTTTTACTTAAGAAATCATAAGAATTAAAAAAAAAATGTTTCGGGTCCTTAGAAGATATGATTGCTACAAAATTAGCTACTGTAATCAGGTTCTTTTAAGTAAAAATGCATGCAAGATACTTTCAGTTTCTCTATTTACTTATGTTGAAGTCATTTTATTTTAGTGCGCAACGATGGCCGAGAAGAGGGAAAAAAAATAGACTATGAGTGTCTGAAATTTCAAGAAGAAAGGAGTTTGAAATGCTTCTTCATCAAATTCTGGGAGAAAGCATTGTGTATGACTTGCAAGAAAACCGTAGCTGTAATGAAAGAATACAGTCTGTGCAGTTATCATCGAAGGAAACATCTGAAGAAATATGCAGAATTGGAAGGTAAATTCCATGCCTAAATATTTTCTAAGTAACAAAATCAATTCACATCTCAGAGGATATTGCTCAGTAAATTTTCAATGAAAATGAATACAGAACTAAGGTCAATTAATAAAGTTCCTACATCCTGGCTAAAAGTGGCAAACCGCTTACAGATGCTGAAGTAGTAAAAGAGTGTTTATTGGGGGTAACTGAGGAACTTTGCCCAGAAAAGTCGAAACAATTTTAAAATGGTTTCTAGGGGCAAATACCATTTCCCCCATTGCTCTAGATATGGCTGAAAACATTGAGAATCAAATAGCGGAAAACGCAAGCGAGTTTCGCCTTTTTTCAATTGCAAAGTATGAATCGCTGAACAATTGTTCCAACTCTCAACTGCTTTCATTCGAGATGTGCCGAAGACAGACATGAACGTAACACAAGAACTACCTTCCCTACATAGTATGTATGGTACTGTTACTGGAGAGGATATATTCAATGAATTGAAAAAAAAATATTTGCGGATTCGAACTGACTTAGACTAAATTAAGCTCAGTTGCCTGACTTTTGATGAAGGAAAGAACATGAGTGGCTTAAAGAAAGGCTTAGTTAGACAAATGAAACAGATGTGTAATGAGAAAAACTTTTTATAACCAATATTCTTACACTGTATTATTCCCAGCAGGCTTTATGTGCTATATATGTTGACATTCCCGTGGTCTAGAGGGTGAATTTAATAAGGTCAAATGTAGTCAATCATAGACAGTTCAAAAACATGTTGAAAGATACAACACAGAATCTCAAGACTTACCATATTACGAAGCACTAAAATGGTTAAGTTATGAGAAAGTTATGTGCAGAGCATTTGAATTCAGAAATGAAATAGGTGACCTCCTGGAAAATAAAAGCAATTAACAGCCATCTCTGTCTGATGATGAATGGGTATGGAAATCGGCCTTTACTGCATATATAACTAGTCATTTAAATTTTCTGAACCTATGAGTACAAGGGGGGGAAATCTAGTTTCTGAATAAAACACCCACCTTAAGACCTTCAGATCTAAATTTGTTTAGTTTTCATAATACGTACAGGAACTTGACGCACTTTCAGAAGTGTAAGGGCTTCATGGCTGAGTTCCGCACGTTATTTGCATGCGAGATCATCAAAATACTCCAGCTGTAGTTTCAGGAGCTGTTTTCGGACTTGTATTCAAAGGCAGGAGATGTGAGACTGTTTTTTAAAACCCATTTGAAGCAGCAGTTGTGTCCATTTCACCAGATGAACTGCAGCTGTATTTTATTAAGTTACAAGCATTGACCTTTATAGGGACAAATTTAAAGAAAAACTGGTCGAATTTTGCCATTTTTTCCCAAGAAAGTCTATCCTAATGTTAAAACTTCTGCATCAAGTTAACTTTCAATTTTTGGAATAGTATACTTGAGGGAACAAACATTTTTAAGAATGAAATATGTGAAAAATAGTAAGAGAACAATCTTGTCTGATGATAATCTCAGGTCACTGTTGACGTTAGGGAAATCAAATATAAAACCAGAAATAACTGCTATTTTGGCATTTGCTAATTTTAACTTTCATACTAATACAGGTGTTTAAGTGTACTGTATCAATGCGTCATTAAATAATAACCGAAAAATATTATTAAGTGAATAATTGAAAACAACTATGTTTTGATTCTTTTTTATTTAGACCTCCGGTATGTAGCCGGCCCTCAAACTGCTGTTTGATAGTTAATGTGAATCTCTGGCTGAAAAGATTGAGACTCCTGAATTACACTGATTACTTGGAAAAAGAGGAAAAATAACTGAAGAGTATTATGTTTCATAATTGTGGTGGTTGAGCATAGAAATCAAGAAGAAATGCCCTCATTTAAAAAAAGTAATGAAATATTCTTTCAGCAAGACAATGCACGGCTGCACACTTGTTCAGTTTCAATGGCCAAAACCAACCAATTAAAGTTTGAATTATTAAAATATTCACCGTATTCATCAGATTTGACTCCCAGTGATCTTTTTTTTTATTTCCAAACTTAAAAAAATGGTTCGTTGGACAACGGTTCATTTCGAAAGAAGAGATCATCACCAAAATAATCGGATGTCTTAAGGACCATCCAATTACTTACTATTTAGAAAGCTGAAAAATGTTGCTTGGAAAAGTAACGTTTGGAAAAGTATGAAGAGATAAAAGGAGATTATGTTGAGGAATAAAAAAAAGTCCACCTAAAATAATTTGAGTTTTCTCTTTTTTCGTATCTAATCTAGACTTATTGGATGACTCTTGTATCACGCAATTTTTAAATAATTAAATGAGTTTAATTAAACTAATTAGTATGTATTACACTTTTGCTGTATTGTTTATAATTGGAAGGTGTTACTCAAACATTTTTCATTCAGCAGAATAGTGCTGAACTCCGTCAAGGGAATTGAGTCTTTTCCTTCGTCTTTAGTCAAACAGACAGTCTTGTATTCCTTTTCTCGATCTGCCATTGCCTCGCCTAGATCCTTTGCTTATCTGTTTTCGATATTACCTCGTACTTACAGTTTTAGGATGATTCTTTGAGTGGAGGAAATGAATCATCTCTACAGAAACGATCTGGTTAGGAGATTCATAAGCAGTGATAATTTCCGCATGAGTTTAATGAAGTTAACAACGTTTCGAAATATGCGCGGAATATTAGTTAATGCAGCATATGGTTATCGGGCAAAACTTAAAAACTAATATCAACAAATAAATAAATAAATTTGTGGTGGAATCCTTAGCCTAAAAGATTTTGGGAGTTCTACTGGTAGCATCTTTCAAATCCTGATGAAACAGACTACTATCATAACTAATGAAGAAATGGCTGAGAAGTAAGAATTTTGTCACTCAGCTATTCATAGACATCTGGATGCTATCCCAGTTCTTATTGTGTATGTATATCGTTGGAAAACGATTTATACATTACATTAAAAATATGTGAAAAATTCTTATTAGGAACAAAACAAAAGCTATTGCAACTCCAAATCTGTAGCATGTATGATATTTCTATGGTGAAAATCACAAACAGAAAGTATACAATATGTTAATTCGCAAAATTTGCTCTTGATGTATTTCAGAGACAAATAAAAATACGTAGCTACTTATGAAAAATGTTTTAAAATGTAATATACCTCTTAATATAAATTTATTATTTGCTTAAAATTGAGTAACTCCTAAAGAGTAATTGAATCCCATATCTAGACTCAAATTCCTCCTAGATATCTTAAAATTTGTTAATGAAGTAGTTCTCTAAGGGAACTAAAAAGAACAACCCTCATGGCACACTTATTGTAATATTATTTAAAGGAACAATTCTGAATGAAACCAGTTATCATTTTTCACAGATAATTATACTCAAATGATTTAGATCAAAAATATTTAGTTAAAAATTTAATTGTGCTTTAATAATATTTACTTTTGGCATCATTTAAACTTAAATCCAATTTGAATTATTTATTGAAAATTTAGGAGAACAAATATTTAAAAGTAGATAAAAAATTACTTTAGTGTTTAATAATATTTTTATTATTATTTTACTGTTTAATACTATTTTTGTAATTACTTAACTGCTTAGTAATATTTTTATGTAACGTATTTTTTTTTTTCAAAATTGGCTTTTTCTGACTATTATTATTTAAAATGGCTCATGTTTCCCCCATATTTTTCAAAATACCCCCTAAATATGTATGTGCTTAGCTTTTGTGAAGATGAAGATATTTTATGGAAAGTGTTTTTAAAAAAAAATATAACAAACTGAATAAGAAAAAGAAATTAAAATTAATTTTCATAAAAGAAATTAATCATAATTTTTTTTGCACACTTTCACTTTAAAAGCATTAAAAATAAACATCTAGAATTTACAAGCTGTTTTAGCTTGCACAATGAATTTATTTTCAGAAAAAAAATCATTTCTTAAATAAACTTAATAAGTTTGATATCGGCTCTTCTGAATTCATTAAAGACATTAATATATCAAGGAAAATGAAATCGAATTACTTTATTTTCTAATTAAAATTAAAATATGAGTGATGTTTTTGATAATTTTAAGAAAATACAATAATATTGATGCTAGGTAACATAATATTATTTCTTTACTGGTAATTCGTATGGATACTTAGTAATTCAACTGGTTTCTCATTATCTTTAACTTGCTAGCGGGGAAGCTTGAAAGGATGGATGGTTTATGCGAAATTTCAACCCCTTCGTGTTCAGCAAGAGTTGATATGTGTTTGCATAATTTTAGCTTAGAATGAGTTAATTGTTGCTATGTGCTGTTACAGATACATTCCGTTGTAATAAATTAGTCTGATTTATATTGTAGTATTAATTCTTTGCTAAGGGCGTTTAAATCTCCAGATATAATTCATTGAATCTGTTTAATTATGCTCTATAAAGTATCTTAGATAATGGAACTTGTTTTGTCTTATCGTAACATATTTCTAACAAAACATGATGAAAATCTTTTTTCACCAAATCCTTATATTAAATTGTGTAAAAACGAAAAACCTTTCTGTTTGCTAATTTATTTGCAGGTATTTAAAATAGATTTAAATTTAAGTTGATTTCCACAATTATGATATTAAGTTTAACCTTGGATAAATATTAAAATCCGTCTTTTTAGTTCATTATTTATTGCATAATCAAAACGGATTTATGAATATTCGGATTGTAAAATAGTGTATTCGTTAAAATGTTTTATTCTTTACCATGTATTAAAATCATCAATTATTAATATATCTGCTTCGTGTGGAAGATATTTGAAAACTACACATTTCGTTGTTAAATTAAAAATCACAGCTTTTTGCAATTGTCTTTTATCCTTTAGTCTTACTTGTAATATTCTTACATCCTTTTATTAATATTCTAAAGCATCTTATAATCTACCTTACCAATATAAATATGTAAGAGTTTCTAAAAATGCTGCAATTTATTTCTAAAGCAAAATTTTAGACATTTACAGAACTTATAACTTTTAGGACGAGAAAATATAATTTAGCAATGAATTTAGTGTCTTAGTTTTAAAAACACAATATTTAAATCATTACTAAACGTTTCTTTGAATTATATAAATGTTTACTTTTAAATAAAAGAAATTATTAATGTTCCGTAAAAGTGCACATATATTCACCTAAGAGTATTATCTACCGTTAAGTTATAACAAAATTAAAAGAAGTGATAAATCCTTATTACTCTTGTCATAGGTATTCTATACCAGTTTTTGAAATAAACAATGATATCCCATATTTTTTCTTCTTTTATTAAACCTTTAAGTATGAGATATTCATTTATACAAATTCATTCAAACATTTAACAGTATGTAGTACAATTTAAGTAAAAACTGTTTATTTACTGATTATAAACTTTTTCTGCTATTAACTACGTCTATGTAATATGTGAAATATGATATATGCTCCATATACCCCCAACAGCAAGCTGTTCTATTTTTTTCACAAATTAAAAAATTATGAGATGTTTAAAATGCTACTCCTCCTGCAGTAACTGGTGTACATACATGCATTATTTAGAGAAAAGACAAACTATGCACACTACAAAAGCTGGTATTGATTTGGGATAACATGATGAAGCACATATTTTATTAGGGTTTGAATAGCATAGCCAAAATCTATTTGTGATGTGTGTTCGGATCAACCTCCAGCTAATGAAGCATCAATATCGATAAAACATGCTTTTGTCACTTTGTTATGAATGTCTTTTAACACCTGTTGGGTGGCAACAGAGTACATAGAATTAATGTAAAATTTATATAATTTCTTTGAACGGTTTCCTAAACAACAAAGGCATATTGAGGAACATGAAACTTGTTGCATCTGAGGAACATGCAGAATATGCTTCCCTCTCATTGCAAGAAATGCATGTAGAACACAAACATTCTTATCAAATGTGGCTGGATTTATGATATCCTGTGTTGTTTTTATAGAAGTTGTAAAAAATTCAACTTTTTCTCAGAATACATTCTACAAACTTTCAAAAGATAGGAAAATTCATATATAGAACCGAATTTAAATTTAAAAGTTTTATGTTTGCATCTACCACAAAAGGTTTATTTGTATATATTACACACACACACCCAATGCACAGTTTAACAATGATGATTATCGTTTAACATGGTAAATTATCTCCATTACCGTAATGAATAAGATTTCCATTATACTTTGCTGCATAGAAATTATTTCATTTTCAATACTTTTGTCACCATGGGAACCTTTATCAATGTTTGAATTGCACTCTAAAATTTGCATATAATCTGTAGTTTTGTTTTCTAGGCACCAAAGCTTTTGATAAATCAATTTACTTCAACTGTTTTTTTCCTTCGAACTAGGAACAATAAGCTTATAATAAACTGTATTACAATAAATCTGTATGAAATCACATGTAAAAGTATACTGAATATAGAACAATTAGTCTTGAAAAGGACCTTTTTTTAAAACCAAAACAAATATTTCAAAAATACTTAATAAAAATTAATCAGAACAAACTGGAATTAAATAGACAGATGTAAATTCACAATGAGAATCGCAGATAAAATTTTAGCTTTATGTAAATACTACTTGACACTGTTAGAATTAAAGAAATAGGAAAGAAACCGAGGGCTCGTATGCAGGAGAAGAATAGTATCAGGATGTGAAATAAATGAACATAAAAGCTATCATAACATCTGATTTTTTTTAACGTAATTTTCTGAATTTGTGTGGAATAATAGAAAAATATATAACAAATAATATTGTGGTGAAGCACATCCAATTTTTGGCCTATTTTCCTCAAATCATACGTACTGAGTCTCCTTAAGCAAACTCAAAATTTTCGAAAAAATTTAGCAGTATTCATTATCAATTAACGGTGAAAAAACAAAATATATCTCAGGATTACAAAATTTAAGAAATTCTTCCACAATTGCAAAAAATATTGAGTAAATTAATATGTGAATGAATATAGCTTATTTCATTAACAAATGTATTGAATGTGAATGATATGATTAGAAAATCTAACTGTTATTAATAATATATTCCAATTTTTAAAGAAATGGAAACTTTTTTTCAACAATGTAAACTAGCAGTCAACAATTAGCATTTTATCTGCCGAATACAAATTTGACAATTATGGTTCATTTGATGCAATTTATTTTAAATATATTTAATAGCTAACTACTTTATGAAATTCCTTTCACAGAATTAATCACTTGAAAATACTAATTACTTCCAGTTAGGAGATCGTTCCGTTTCTCTGAGTTCTTGTAAATCATTAAAGCTCTTGCAAATATTTTCGCAAAATCTTTCAATATCTATTAACATTCGTGTTCAAAGAGCAAAATGTTTTTAATTTTTTCAAAATTCAAATCCTTCTTCTATACGCTTAACAATTCATGGTACAGGTAATGAGGTCATTAAAATGAAAAAAACGAACTCACTATAACCTGTTCTCAAGCTAAAATAACATTTTAAAATTTGGAGCAGAGAATTTTGAATTTTGTTTTATATTAAACTAGCTAATCATAATAGTATACTTACAGATAATTTCATAAAAATAAATGCAGTATCAGTACGCAATAAAAGGATCAATGAAGTAAATATTTTACAAATGTTGTTTCACTGATAATTTTATAAAATGCATCGTTAAAGTAAGAGACATAACTCAGATACTAATTCAACGGTATATTTTTTTTCCTACTCTGCTAAAAACAATATCATCATTTTAACACAGATTTAAAATATGTAATTTTTTTTCTAATTGCTAGTTTAATAACAGTTCATCATCTTATTCATTAGAATAAAAATACCGATATGCATACACTCAAAAATATATCATAAAATAACTGAGTATACATAAATTATTTTAAAAATTGTACTATCAAATGGGAATAATATACCTGTAAATTTTTGTGAACTTACAGGATTTCTGCAGCTAACCCATTAATTCTCGCTGACACTGAAAAACGTGTTTGTTTATATATAGCTTTGACATTATACTTGTAACTCTATGAAATTAAATTGGGCACTTGTAAAACAATTTCCATATTTTTACTTTGCATTCATGGATTACTTATCATTCTGTGTTGTTTATTTATGAAAATATCGTATTTTGAAATAGGATGAATTATTCTGAATAATCCTATATTTCTTTGCTCTGCATATTATGTTACTTTTTAATTAAATAAAAGAAATTTATGAAACTTTTAGATATAGGTTTTTCTGAAAACAATATTGGCACAATTCGAAGACATTAATAATTTAAATAAATTATCTAAATTTTTGATGTATGATAGTAAAACGGAATTTATGTACAAAAAAATATTTTATTAATTTAAGGCAGGGAATTTCTTTTAAAAATTTTTGATTTTCACATCTTCAAAAAAAAATCAATTCTAAATCTTCATATAGTCTTATATTAGTCGTCATAATATATAGTCATATATATTGTTTTGATACTTTACCTTAGGTTTTGCAGTTTTTAAATCTTAGACTTTAAATAAAAACTTAACCAATAACAAGATTAAATTTGATAATATCATACATCTATAGCCACCAGCAATTATTGACGATTAATATAGCTAGCACATCTTCCTTTTAGTAGACATTTTTAAAAGATATAAGAAAATTATTATTAATGAGATAATTTCTTCTAATTCTTGGCCTTAATTAATGGTTGAACACGAAATTTTACTTAGATTTTGATCTGGTGAAACAAAAATAATTTGAGTCTTTTTCGAATGCTTAAAGAGCACAAATTATAGAAATAAAAAAGAATTAAATATTTGTAGAATAGATAAACTATTCTAAATCAGAAATATTGTTTAGCGTTAAAAGTTCTCCAAAAAAAAAAGAATTAAACCATAAAGAATGAAAAAACGCTAAAGTAAGAAAGATGCCATTGTTTCGAAATACTTTCGCATATCAAGCAGTATTGCAACCACTGCAATATTTGAAGTACGCATTTTATAGGAAGTTTCAGGATTCCAGAAGGAAAGCCATTTATTCTACTGAAGAAACAATTTGAATTTTGAAAAGTAATGCTTTCAAGTAAAAATAATAGCACACTTTTCCCAAAATGCATGAAACTTAAAATATGTTTATTGTTTCAATAAAATACATTTATTTTGAAAATAAAATTCAATAAAATATGTTTATTTTATAAAATAGATTTAGTTCAATGAATACTTTTTTATTTAAACTACTCTTACAGATAAATTATATCATTGATAATTGGTGTTAAGAAGAATAAGTGTGTAATAAAATATAGTGAACCATTAACATTTTTTACAATAAAACCTGACACTTTTTTTAAAACTGTCTTATGTAAAATATCCAATTCAACAAAAATTTGAGAGAATTAAAATTAATTTGATAAATGTCATTTTATTTCTTACATTATATTTCTATTCTACTCTATAGAAGTAATAAGAAGAAAGACATTTCCAGATTTATAACTTTTCAAATTCCGGTTTCAAAAAATCATTGTAACAGGTATTTTTCATGAACAAAAGTCATTTTATGGACCCGAATAATTGTCGGTTATTTCAACAAGGAACAATTTATTTTTTTTGTTATTCTTTTAATTTTTATTTTGGAGAATCTTCCTGTATCTCGCGTAAAATGTTAAAAATTTTCCTCAAAGTCATTGTGAAAAAATACAAGTATACAAATTTCCCGAAAATGTTGGTCCTGGCTCTTGTGTCAGAACTAGTTGTTAATACCCATTGGATACTTTCTAAAGTACGTAATTCTTATTGATATCTTATAGGCAATATCAATCAAGTCAATTAAATGTACTTTTTCTTACTATAATGACTAAAAATTTATTAAATTTTCGTTTTAAAAGCTATTTTACATATTTCGCCTAAAAAGTTGTATTTACGGAACCTGATAACTAATATTATATATCTCGAAGCATTATTTTGAAAATAAACAGAAATAGAAAATTTTCTAAGGTTTATAATAAATGTAATGTATTTCAACAAACATTTATTTTTCAAATGTCGTTTTGTTTTTCAAACGTAAAAATATTCATCATTAATAGAAAATCAATAAGGTTTGTAGATAAAAATGGTTCAATCATCAATAGTGGGTAGAATTGTAAAATTTCTTAAAAATGATCTGTATATTAAATATTATTAAAATATTTAATACACACATAATACATAATTATAAAATATGTAATTTCTAGAAACAATTGACATGTACTATATAAACTTTCTTATAATTAAGTACATATTCATAAAATAAAATTTCGTAACATAACAATATCACAAGTTTATTCAGTTGCTCCCCATTACCTAAGAATTAAATGATTTTTTCTTTCGATAAACTAAAATGTAACAAAATGGTTTACTGAAAAAAATTTATTCATCGTAATTATGCACGCACACACAAACATGTATATATATGCTCTTTAACAAAAAAAAAACGCACCAAGAAAGAGTTGCACAAATAAAATGAAATTTGGTAAAAAAAAAACTTTTGACCGGACACGCAAATGACAAAAATTTGGTATTCAACCTATGGATAGTGTGAGCCACAGTGCATCGGACCTGTGGACTAAGCAGGTGTAAAATTTTCTGTTACATTGCGATTTAAGATTCCTTTCAACGATTGAAAAAATTGACCCGCAGGATCCGAACTCATTAAGAGTAACTTTCAGAGTTTGAAAGAGGTGTGTCTTTGGATTGAAAGAGGCAGGTTGGGCAAATCGGAGAATCACTCGTCATATGGGTCGAAGTGATGTGGTGATTAGAAGAAGCTGGAAAGAATGAGTGGATAGTGGCATATTTCAGCGTCATGATTGTAGCTGTCGACATAGAGCCACAGCAGATCGGGAGGACAGAATGATTGTCAGATAAGCTGTCACAACTTGTGATTCCTCGATATCAACCATCAGATGTGCGACTCGCACACGAGTGTCCCAAATGACCATTCACAGACGGTTAAGTGAAATCTATGCTCGTATTGACCGCTACGCCACTTGCCACTTTCCCCTGCACACTGTCGAGCTAGATTATAGTGGTGCTTGTTTCGATCAGTTTGGAATGAAGCTTACTGGAGACGTTTTGTGTTTAGCGATGAATCCCGCTTCCAACTGTTCTCTGAGGATCATAGAAGACGTGTTTGATGACGACCAGGGCAGCGTGCTGTTCCGGTTTTCACTATTGCAAGCAACACAGGAACTCAATCAGGAGTTATAGTCTGGGGTACCATTATCCTTGACAGCCGGACTCTTTTGGTCGTCATTAGAGGCACACTTGCATCACAGCGATGCGTCGACAAAATTCTGAGACCTGTTTTGCTATCGTTTCTTTAGTAGGAACCTGGCCTAATTTTTCATCAAGATAATGCCAGACCACATGCGGCATGTAATGCTATAAAATGTCTTATAGCTTCTTAAACACTCCCTTGGCTAGCCAGATCTCTCTCCAATCAAGCATATCTGGGATATGATGTGTAAGCGACTGCATCTACCAGGGAATGTTGAAGACCTATATCCAACCATTGGGACAAATTTGGTAATAAATGCTGCAGGACACCATTATGGAGCTTTATCACTCAATTGCACATCGTGTGGTAGTTGGCATCCAGGCTAGAAGTGGTTCAACACCTTATTGTGCTCGATACATTATAACTATGTAACTCTGAAATAATTTTAATTAATAATAATTTAATAATTTTTCTGAAATTTTAATCATTTTCTATTCTGTACATATTTTTCCTATGCGACATTTTTTGTCTCCATCGGACAACTCCTTGGTGCATCGTTTTCTTTGTTATAGAGTGTATATGTATATATATATATATAAATGTGTATTTATGTGTGTGTGTGTGGTACGTAATTATCTTATTTTCTTCTTTTATTTTTCTCTTTTTAGAACTTTTTTAAAAAGCAAAGTTTAAGTAACAAAAGAAGGCAATTTCAAACAATGAAAATACAAATTTTATGGATAAAAAATCGTAATAATGCATAAGGTAAAGAAATTTTTTTGATTTTTTAAATTAAAATTAGGTAAATGATATTTAAATTTGTAAATAAATTTGCGGTTTGTATAAATAAACTTTTTATTATAAGTCCTATTAATAAAATGGATATATAATATACTAAAACAAACTTGGAATAAAAATTAAGGACTACTTTTAATTTCAATTCTATATCCCTTATGAAAAATTATTTTATAAGTATATTTCTTAAAATGATAAATACCACATTGTGTGATGTTTAATGTTGTGTATTATACTAAATTTTCCTTTAATTCTATTTTTAAAAACAATTATGTGCTGCATTAATTTAAAATATCCATTATTTAATAAGATTGCTCTAAATTTTGATTAAAATTTCAATATATATTTTGCTTTGATAATTTATTTCGGAAAATAAAAAATATTAATACAGGTTTATTTTAAAAATCAGTTCAATGATTGTAAGGATTTTCAAGGAATGGCTTATGTGTTGTGTTGTGGGTTATTCAAAATTTTAAATTCCTTTTACATTGAAAATTATATTTTGGTTTATAAAAGTCCAATTATGTAAAAGATGTGGATATTTATTGTTGTCTCATTAAAATTGTTATTAACATTATTTTTAAAATTTGTGGAATATTTACACAATGATTAGAATTGTGGTTTATTTTCGTGGTGTAGTAAAAATATGAAATAAATATGGAAATGTATTAGAAATGCATTTTTATCTTCAAATACGTTTGAGACAGAGGAATATATGTTGTTTTTAATTAAATAATCAATTGGCGAGTGATAAACATAATATTTTGTTTTGAATAAACGTCTAAATATATGTTTTGTTGAAATGAAAGTATTTTTTTAATATTGTTTAAATTTCAATGGGAGTTTAATTTTCACAAATTGTTTTGTGTTATAAATAAAATAATGTTTTGTATGGATGATTTCTCTCGAGAACTGTTTTTAAAGAGCAAGGATTGCTCGTTACATAAATGATAAATAAATAATAATAAAGAATAAAATAATAATAATAATAAATAATAAAATAATATTACGAAATCTGCCTCAATTTTTTTGGTGAGCAAATATGGTTGCTTTTTATCGAGAATTTAGCATGTTTCTCCTGCTACAGAGGGTAAAAGTTGGATAGAAAAATTATTGTGAATTAGAACAGTGAAGAGAACATTATGGAAATATATTTTATTAAAATTTTTTTAATTTATTTGAAAATTAGTTTATGCGTGTTGTTTGAGTATTTTGTTGTGTTTGCCTTTGAACACCTTATTTGTGATGTATATATCTGTTAACAAATGGAGATCCAATTTTAAATCTTGGCAAAATTTCATGTGTTTATATAAAAATTATTTAATTATTAAATATATTATTTAAATTATATTATTTAAATGCTTCATTTAGAAAATGTCACAGAAAATTTGTTTGAAATTTCAAAACTCAAGAAATTATAATACAAGGCTTGTTAATGCAAAATTTAAAACTGGTGATAATTTTTTTATATTAGTAAATAGTATAAATTATGTAATGCAACAGTTTACACAATACACGAAAGTCATTTTTTATATTTTGCTTATTAAGACTGAATGCCAATTAGGAACAACAAGAAATGTAAAACATTTTAATCCTCCACGAATATTTTTATTGATATGCTTTAATTAGCAATAATATTACTCTTAATATGTTACCCGTATAATATAAAATATGTCTGTTTATACTACATACTTCTTAAGCTCATTATTGCTCTGTTTGTATCACTTTTCTTGTTGCCAACACTTAAACACTTAAAATTATCCTATATTTTAGTCAATTTACATTAATATGTAAGAAAATGTTTTTAACCCTAAACTAGATTCGTGTATTGGAGTATAAT
Source organism: Nephila pilipes (assembly GCA_019974015.1). Classification (NCBI taxonomy): domain Eukaryota; kingdom Metazoa; phylum Arthropoda; class Arachnida; order Araneae; family Nephilidae; genus Nephila; species Nephila pilipes. The sequence continues at coordinate 441,613 of BMAW01035594.1, read as the reverse complement.
TGAAATGAGAATAATTTTTCAATTGTTTAATACAACTGTAATACTGTAAAGGCGCCTTTAAGGGTGCAAATGTTTGGAGGGTAGAAGTAGGGATGAACCCCCTTTTTCTCTTTCTATTTTTTTTTTTTTTTCTTTTTTACTTTCCTTCTCTTTACAACGTAATTTCACATTATGATATCGTACCATATAGTCTCAACCAATTTCTTGCGAATCTTTAACTACAATTGTTCCTGTAGCTATAAAAGCTCCGTTTCGCATAATCTCGCCTGTAATGGTAGTATCCGGAACCCCTTTCAGTGGTGAATTAACAAAATTTAAGGTATCCTGTTCTTCTTCGGAATAAAAGTCATCACTAATCGAGTCATTTCCTTTCTATCTCTCTTCCCTCGGAATAACTCAAATTTTCTTGGTCACTATTGGAAGAGGAACTATAGAAAATTCCTGATTTTCCCTTTGTATACCCACTTAATCGGGTTAGTTCTAATTATGCCTAAGATATTATATGATTCCGAAACCTGCAATATTCAGATTCTCCCTTTGAAATGCAAAATTCAACTTTCAGAAATTTGAGTACTGAGTCGTATAAAATGATAAGCTGAATATTAGTTAAAATGTTATTGTTGTTTTTACTGGTGATTCGCTGTCTATGTTTTTAATCTATATAAGAACTTTTTTTTAGATTGTACTATTAATATGTACACGTTATACTATATAAGCTTCGTCATTTCCTGATTATTGGCAAATAATATAAGCATCATTCTCAATGTTCCTTCTAATTACATACATACAATGCTGGCCAGACAAATTACAACATCCAGAAGGACCAGAGATATCTCAGCGAAATTTATTTGGCAGATAACATGTTGTACAAAGATCAAACGATTAAAATTACAGCCTCTTGTGAAGAGGGGATGATGACAAAATCAGTAGTTAGTGTAGCCGCCATTGTTGGTTATAACTGTTGCCACACGCCTCGGTATAGAATCAAAGAGGCTTCGGATGTATCCTTGGGGTACAGCAGTCCATGCGGCTTCCACATATTACCAAAGTTGATCTGGTGTAGCAGTTGTTGGTGTATCCCGGGCCAGTCGTTGTGCAAGCATGAACGGCACGTTTTCGTTTGGAGATAGATCAGGATAACAAGCAGACCAAGGAAGCAATTCAATCTGATGGGTAAAGAACTCTTGAACATTGCGTGCCACGTGTGTTTCGCGCATTATCCTGTTGGAATAGGGCTGATGGAAATTCTAGGAAATTTCAAAACTGTTAAAAGGAAATTTATGAAGATAATAAATAGTTTTAAAAAATAAACTGAAGTTAGCTTCAGTAGCGAAAAGTTTTCTTTGCTGTTTTATATAAATACTCATTCCTTCTACATATTTATTACTTAAAATACAAAGAAATTTGACTACTTCATTACAAATTTTAAATTTGAAGAGTAAAACTTATCCCTATTCCTTTTTAATATTATTAGATCAGACTTAAGCCTTCAAGCTTCGAGTTGAAATGGAGAGGCCTTACTAATCTTGAAATTGATAAATAATATATTTATTCTCAAATGTAAATTTGTGACTTCAAGGCAACCTCTTGCTATATATTCATTTTTAAATGTATTTACTCAAACATTATCTAAAATTTGTAGCGTGTGTGGTGAAGATAATAAATAGTGTATAATACATTTAAAAAAGAAGAAATAATACATTTAAAAAAAACACAAAATATGATAAACTGTTTAAATTATTTACAAGTTACATAGACTCTTATATTTAGATAATCATTCCTTAAAATAAAGAAACACATATTTAAAATAATTAAAAGTAATTGAAGTTAATATTATTTTTTTTAAATAATGAATTTTTTTCAAACGAAAAAAAAAAAAACGAACTGGACTATGCCAGGCTTACTCGAAGAAAAAAATCACTATACATTTAAGGAGAAAATGCATAACATAAAGAATGTCTCGTATTTGTAGCATTAAAATGTTTTTACTTATTTTTGTTTTCAAAACAAAAGTGCTATAATAGATAAAGAAAGATGTGCTAAAATTTCACCCAGACTTTTTTCATGTAACAATCTGCTCTTGAATCATAAATAAGTACGGGAGACAATATTACGTTTTAAGACAATTACATGATTGCGAATCTTTCATTCTAATTTGTCAGATGTGTCAACGGTATAAAAAGTCTCGAAAGTTTCATATTGACAAAAGTATGAATTCTTAATTCTGAAAAAGGCTTTCAGAGACACGATAATCATGAATTTTAAATGAACATGTCTGGCGAAATGTACAATTTTGACATAAAGTATGCAAAGTAATGAAACTTCCATCAGATCGTTATTCAAGATGTATTTCTTATTATAACAATGTTATATGCCATGTTCCGAATTTGAAAAGGCTAGCGTATATGAAATTTATCTATTAATTCAATAATATTGTAACCGCAAAATAAAGTACTTAAGTACAATATTTTTAAAAACACAGAATCACAAGAAAAAAACTTTTTTTAGAGGAAAAAATATTTTTGTAGCATTATTCAGTGATGGGTAAAAAAAGTTGTCTGTGTAAAAATTCTGTACATTTTTAACGACACTAAAGAAAGTTTTTCAGGGGATGTCTTAATATAAAATAACTACTACGTATAGAGGATTTATATAATTTAATGTTGGTAAGAAATGAAGATGAGACTGAAATATTATAGATAATGTAAAACTTTAAATAGATGTATGAAGGGATAAAGAATGTAAAATAATGCAATTCTACAAATCTTTTTTTTTCGCAACTTAACATGCAATGGTGTTTAAATTTAAGAGGATTTGCATGTTTAATTGATTTCTTGAACGGTACTCGAATGTTGTTTTCAAACCAAGAGGAAAATTTTTGATGTCTATTATATTAGTGTACACATGTGCGCGAAGGTAGTATTTACCGGAAAAGGCATGGTAGGTATACGTGTCACATCTAGATGACATTCGTAGTTTTTTTTTTTTTTTTTTTTTTTTTTTTTTTTTGCAATATTCAGTGGAATTTAAAAACCAACAGTTAATATACTGCTGTTTGTAGAAAATGCAACACCATGAAAGAATCATCAGAATCAAATGAAATTTAATGCAGAAACGACTTGTACTGATACAAATAAATGATGAAATTTTCAAAACAAAAGAAACAAATTAAGCGTCCGAAATCAGTATTTGGTGCAGCCACCATGTGCTGCAATAAGTGCTGCTATACGACGTGGCATGGAGTCAAACAGATGTTGAATATCTGCTTGAGGAAGAGAATTCCATATCGCTTGTATGCGCAACCAAAGTTCGCCTTTGGAAACTGCAGGACGCGGATCACGAGCGAGACGCCGACCAACCATATCCCACACGTGCTCAATAGGCGACATATCCGGTGAATAAGCAGGCCAAGGAAGAAGTTGCATGCGTTGTGCTGAACAGAAGTCTCGAACAGTCCGCGCAACATGTGGGCGTGCATTATCCTGCTGAAAGATAGCTCCAGGGATGCCTTGAAGGAAAGGAACGACTTCGGGCTGTAGCACTTCACGGACGTACCTGTTGCTATTGAGATTACCCTCAATTTGTATCAAATTGGATCGTCCATGATACGAAATCGCACCCCAGACCATAACTCCGGGTGTTCGACCACTATGTCGTTCAATAATACACTCAGGAAGGCAGCGTTGACCGGCATAACGTCTAACACGAACACGGCCATCATGGGTCCACAAATTGAAGCGTGATTCATCTGAAAAGACAACTTGGTGCCAATCAGCTCGCCTGTCTCTGTGCTCAAGAGCCCACTGCCGACGCAGCCGTCGATGATTCGCCGTGAGGGGAATCCTGTATAAAGGCACCCTTGCACGCAATCCACGGCGCAGCAGACGACGACGAATTGACGAAGCCGACAATTGTACACCTGTAGCAGTAGACCAACGTGCTGCCAGCTGCCTGGAGGAAGCTGTGCGATCATTCACCGCCATGCGGAGCAGGTGTCGATCATCGTGCTCTGACGTCACCTTCTGTCGTCCAGTGCCTGTTTTTCGAGTTGTTCGGTGCTCGTCGGTCCACTGCTTCCAAACTCGCATCACTGTGGAACTGTTCCGCTGCATACGAGCTGCTATTGCGCGATAGGAAAATCCTCCTTCTCGAAGACCGATTATCCTCCCTCGTTCAAACTCCGTAAGTTGCTTGAATTTCTTATTCTTCCGTCGTGGAGGCATACTCAGGTCTCACTAAACGTTTGCCACTAACAAATAATCATAGACCTTTTTCAACGTCCCGCTACAGCACTTTATTTATACGCTTTCAGCATCAATTCAGAGGGCGCTGCGCGCGCCGCGCACGCGCGATGGCTCTGAAACTTTATTAATTTGCATAATATCCTATAATTGACATTTGCTGCGAATTTCATTTGATTCTGATGATTCCTTCATGGTGTTGCATTTTCTACAAACAGCAGTTTATGTATAGTCACCAAAATTTCAAAAAAATGGGGAGGGGGGTAATAGTTAGGAGATTTGAGGCAGAAGAATCTGAAATCTAGATTTCTAGAGGCTTTATAACACCCGGAGTTGATTGGAATTTATGCAGTCATACTTACTGGGCAGGAACCAAGAAGAGAATGAGAAAGAGTGACAGAAACTGGAAAGGTCGTCCAAGTGAGAAAATTATCAAGCAGACCAATATTCGCCCATTACAGGGTGCATGTCTTACTCTAGTGGCCATGGTACCACCCTCATGGAAAACATTGTTTCATTCGAGTCGTGGGTTCGAGTCTTGATGCCACTAGGACTAGCAGTGTAGTGAGACTAATACACGTTAAATCTGTCAAGGTTCCAATCAATCTGATTGACGTAGTGCGAAGATTTGAAGGAGATGTTTCATGTCAAATTTTGTCTTTGTTATATAACTGAGGTTAAATATGATGAGATAGGTTTTCCAATGGTCCACCTGTTTCTTCTATGTGCAATGTTAATAAACAATCAATCAATCAAATTACCATCACAATGTTCAAAAAATGACTAGCTACAAAAAATTTCCAAGGGCTAATTTTTTTTCTATTTTTAACACTTTCCCATTTGCAGTTAGTAAATTGTATCAGAATTACATATTTTTAGATAAAGGCATTATTTTAAGTTCAAATATTGTATTTGGTAAGAAACAAAAGAAGTTTTTGAAAGTTGTATGAGTTAAGGTCGTATAACTATAGGCTGAAATAGTATGCAACCAAAACAGAGTGATTCTGATCAATGAAAGATTCCAACTTTTCCAAGATACACAAGCTGTGATAAAAGTAATCTATAAGAAGTGGTATGCCAGTCAGTTTGAAAGCACTGTAAATGATGAGAGCCTCAGCAGAGTAAATATTGCAAAAATTGTCTAGTCTGTAATTGAAAGTGACATTATTAAAAATGACACCCCAATTGACACATTCAGTTCCTTTCGACATTTTTTATATACATTGCCTTTTTTAATTTACATGCTGACAAGAAATCAGATTGATGATATAAACACTGTTTTGTTCATAAAATCTATCTCCAAGTAAAAGCATCTACTTGAAATTATCAGAACTAGCAATGTGCCTTATAGGCTATGTCAGCACAATTAATCTTTCCTCTATCTAGTTTATTGTCTCAAAAACTTAGTGAGTAAAGTCTTAAAGAAAAACAAAACAGCTTCAGTTTTTGAAAATTTGTGTAAACTTTAGAAAAAGAACGTGCTTGATGGAAAAACCCATTGGAAATATCGAATAAAATCTTAGTTAATGGAACAATAAATGGAAGAAAGAGCATTCCAACATATGGGAAATTTATGTAACAGTTAAAAAAAAATTGAATTGTTCTGATGATCAAAATTACATTAAAAGTTTTGTTACAATTTAAGTTATACATATCATGATCAAATGTACTCATAAAATCAAATTAAAATGAAATTATTCAAAATGCACTTCAAAATGTTTTGAATGCATCAAAAATCTTCTAAGAGACTATTAATAGATCTTTGACCCCATTTAACTTATTAGTCAAAAGCAAAGTATTGTTAAAAATAACTCAACATTTGCGATGGGTTACAAAATGATAGTTTTCCGCAATCATATTTAAATCATTGACCTATAACGACAAATGAAAGTTAACATTTTCTAACAATATTATTTATTTCAAAAATATAAACTTAAAATAAATAATAAACTCAAAAATGATAATATAATAAAATATACAGAAAATTCACAAGAGATAATTCGGAAATGAAAATCATTTAAAAAAAGAGAAAAAAAATGGCCGTAAAATTATATATAACTGCCCCTAGATTAGAAAAGTGAGAACTCAGCATAAACATGTTAAAATGATCAGACCTTCTAAACCAGAAATATAATTATTTCTTTTACATCTTGTTAGTTTCAAAATTTATCTGATATTAGAACTGCCATAGCGCTGCTTTCGTCGTTACATTTCGTGATCCCTTCCTTTTAATCTTTTAATTTATGCAATCACGTGGCTTCCAAAAATGCTTAGATCAGTATTTCCTAAGCTATTAACTAATATAAATACTTCATATACACGCCATTTAGACTCCTTGTAAAACCCTTAAAGATCCCTTCATCTATCTCCATGTGATTTTTATATTCCATAATTTAACTTCTATGGAAAAACAAACAATGAAAAAATTCTGTCACATCTTATTAATTACCAGAATGAATGGAATGTATCAAGAATGTGTGTTGTATCAAGAACAATCAGAAGATAAACAGATGTTCAACTAAGAGGTAGCATTCCATGAAAAATAGAACAAATATTTCAGTTTCCCATTATTAAAATTACTTATAAATTTTTATCATATATTTACATTTAATAATATAACCAGGAGAACCACTTAAAATATTTTATTTTTCTTATATAATCCTCTCGGTGTATTAGGAAAAAGCAGAAAGAAAATTTAGTTTTAATAGTTTTATATAAACATCTTCATCAATATAGTCATTTCTAAAGTTGATATACTTGAATTTGAAGAGAGCTATATTTTCATCGATTAGTGAACTTATTCTGCAAATTCAATCAGCAATAACTTATCTTTAAGTAAACTGCAAATGATTTCAAATATACTGCGGAAAAATGAAGAAAGTTTAACAACCAACAAAAGGAACAGTAAACTCAGTTTCTATAACCGATTAAGAAAAATATTTATTTAATAATAATACTAGAAGAGAAGAATAAGTTTTAGTTAAAAATGTCCATGTGTATGAGTGAGTGGAGGGTGTTTATATATCACTTAATTCTATTTGAAACGCTTATATATGGGTTTCATGTAAATAAATTATTGAATTTGTAAAGGCACTTATTAATAATTCGTTAAAATTCTTCACAGAACTTCATCCTAAAAGTCTTTATGAATAATACAGGATTTCACAATGTTTACACTTTAAATAAAAATAAGTAGCGTTGAGTAAAATGAGAAACACATTAGACCGTAAGATTTACGAGTAAACATGAACATCACAGTTTAATCAGGATTTAAATCAACGGGCATTATCTACCGGCCACACATTTCCTAACATAATATTCCAGATTTAACACGGTCCTCATATTTATTATATCACTAAAATAAAGTATTAAATAAAAGGGACTCTTCATGAATAAAACTTATTAAATACGACAATGAAAGTAAAGTAATAATATCAGAATGGCCTTTTTTAAGGCATCTATATGTTCTGTACACAAAACGCTCAAATAATATTTAAAAGAAAGAATTTAATGATAACATCTTAAATCCTTATTACATATAATAGCAGATATTTTTATTTAAGTTGTTATTCACTTTTTGTATTCTAATGCATTTCAAAATTTCCGATATCTATCAAATTTTCAGTTTTCATCATATATATATATATATATATATATATATATATATATATATAATTGAAACAGGATATATAGTTCAATATTCCTGTATTGAAAATATTGATATATAGTTCAATACAGAAAAAAATCAAAGTATAAATTTAAAACCAAGAAATTTTAAATAAGAACTTAAATGTAAAAAAAAAATTGAAAAATTAGTAACTATTAAATCTGAAATATAGACTTATTTAAAAAAATTAATAAAAAAATGCAAAAAAACTAAATGTCTAGTTAAATATTATCGTATATAGGAAAACAAAAAAAGAAAATTGAAGAAAGAAATTTCTTTTAAAATAAAAAAAATGGAAATAAAACTATGTAATACTACCACTAGATTATCTTAGTGGAACTATACTTAAGCATGTTTTAATGATTAAATCTTCATAATTAGTAATACCTCTATGAAACAAAAGGAACTGCTTACTATGACAAATCAAAAAGCACTACTTAATATAACCTAGAAAACAAAAAAATGAGGATATAAAGAAAAAGTATTAGCATATTTCCTTTTAATTCTAAATCTAAACTTAGTTATATTAAAATTAACTAGGTCTAACACGACTAAATATATATAATTAAAATTAAGAAATAAAACAAGAAAATACTCATTTTTCTTCAATCAAAGCGACATTTTACTCCTAAGCTAAGACTTCCCACAAAGAAATCACGTCCTTAAATAAACCCGAAAGTATCGAACTCAATAAATAAGATTTAAAATCCAAGTGAAAAAAAAGTGCAAAACAATATTAGAATCAGATTTCAACGAATATTATATAAAATATATTATTCGTTAAAATCTATTTCTAATTTTATTACATAAAAAAGATTTATTACAAAAAATATTCAAAAGTAAAAAAAAAAAATCGAAAAGAAATTAAATACATAAAACAATAAATGAAAAAAATTATTCTATTCTATAATTTCAAAAATTGATCTCTTTTATAATATTGATATCTTAACTCTTTATGCTCAAATGGTACTTTAAATTACTCCAACATTTCACTAGAATTATATTACTTTTAGAAATATTTTATTAATCCATTCATGCTAAATTCTTCCATCTATCATCGACAAAAGACATAATTATTTCTGAGAAGCTGAAAATAATTGAGAAATAATTTTTCTCATTTTAATTATGTATCTCATTTTAATTATCATCTAGTTGTGTATGATATATGATATAATGTTTCTGTGATAAAACGCTTCAACATTAGTATGTCCACAACATATTCTTTTATTTTACTTACTTTTTTTTATTTTACTTTTATTTACTTACAACATATCTTTTACTTTAATCTAAGAAATATAGTTATTTGTAAAATTAATGAATGTAAGACTTTTTACATTTTTCTTTTCAAAAACTTTTATTGAAATTTATTTTTAAATATTATCTGTCTACAAAACTATTGTCTACATTTTTAGCTCAAAATTAAACAGTAATTTTTTTATACCTATGATATAATAAATTTATATCTTTGATTTCTTTTTATTTTTATTCATATATATTTTTCTTTTCTTTTGTAAAATAATCAGTCAGTATGTTTTGTACTTGAAAAATATATTTTGCAAAATGTTTTTTTTTCAGTCATTTAAATATTGTCTATATCATTTAATATATGCTTAGAACGCATGTTCTAATAACAGAAGAATATAGGTCACTCTTTGATAGTCTCTCTATGGACTACATTGACACACTTGTAGAAAGTTCATCTGATGAAGAAATATTGGTCAATGATCTATCCATAGCTTCATCGTCGGGTCTCCAGAAAATTGAAAATGTTTAAAGAAGCTCAGATGAAGACCTGGAAGAGCAAAGTATCCCAAGAGTATGGAAAAAAGGAAATGCTACAAGAGTTACTCTAATTTTTCATTTTGAATCAGTTTTTGATCATTTGGCTACATCTACCAGGTGGTGTCTTTGAAATAGATGTATAGAAATTCGAGTACGCTGTGAATTGTGTAAGAAAAATTATAAAGTCGACCTCATTCAAAATGTGACGTGTGTAAAGTATTTTAATGCTTGAATAAAAAAAAATGCTTTCGTGACTTTCATCGATAATTAGTATATGTATATTGTTATACACTGCATTAAAAAAGTATTCTGAAATGTAGTACAGTTTCATAATTTTCAAAGCTATAAATTATTTTCATTTTAGTGAGCCGACTTTATTAGGTAGTGCCATTTTAATTTATTTGCTCTAAATAACGATATTTTATAAAATTTTGAATTATTATTGTATCAATTATTTGATCTAATTTTATGATGTAATCAATAAAAGTTAAAAGAAATATTCCTTTTAATATAAAATTTGGGCGTAAAGAGTTAAATAAATTCTTAAGAAATAATTGGGTTATCAGCATTAAAGCAATTATGAAATAATCTGTTTTTAAAATCTTTTGAAAATTTAAAGGCACAATAATGAATGTAATGAAAAAAATATTTTAGCTTAAATTTCTGTCAAAGAAAGGTGCCCTATTAACGGAAAAAAACAGTTGGCCCACTTGTCAAATATATGAATACTTTTCCTGTTAGTCATTACTTTTAAAATAATATTTAAAAAATTTGCTTCATAGGGATTTATAATAGTTTGAATCAGATTCAAATAAGAAGAATAAAATGACAAATCCGTTTCAAAATCTGGGTTAAATTTATTTTGAAATATTAAAAGGTTCTCTTTATATGTAGACAAAATGAATATATTGTTGTATGTAAAATTTTGTTCGTGAAAATATAAGTAAATTACAGTAAAAATATTTTTAGCTTAACCACCTTGTGATATTCCTTTAATTTGTTTGCATTTTTTTAACATTATAAGATAAAAATATTTTGTTCAGGCTAGATAAATTAGAAATTAAAATTTCAATAAGATATAGAATTATTAATTTTTGATTTTTTAAGAACAACAAAATTGGCAAATGAATTGAATCCTCCATATCTATTGAATTAATCAAAACTTCAGTGCCATATCGATAAATTGAGCAAATCTCTTTATAATTAACGTATTTAATAATTTCATGAATATTTAATAATAATAGTCTTATTAAATCTACCAATAGATATTTTTTCATAAATCATTTTATAATATTTAATCTACTCTCAGATGATAAGTATCGAAAAACCATTAGTCACTGTACCAAATTTAATAGTCATTTCATAAAATTTAGAAAATAAAAAGGTAGGAGAAAATCTTGCAATATTAAGTGTATAACTAATTGTCTTATATAAATATCTCATTCTATTGAAAGTTTCTCTAACACTATTTTTAACTTTACTAAAAAATATTATTATTAACAAGATGCTCATTTGCCATAGTAGTAGAAAATGTTTTGCAAATAATAGAATAGTTAATAAATATATTATCAATGTAACAAACAATGATGTCAAACTGTATTGCTTTTTGTAAAACCTTTCAGATCTCTAAGCTTATTGCTGATCTTTGATTTCTTAGTGCCCTCTTTTGTCTCTAATACACACACATATACATATATATATATATAACAATGTGATCATTTCTATAATAGTAAAAGAAAATATAATTAATACTGTTATTTCACATTAAATATACGGTTGTATCTTGGTTAATGTTGTACGCATTATTACGCAGAAACATTTCCAAAATACAGATTGTCTTCTTCACCTGTTGCACCTTGTAAATAGTATTCTTGTTATGTTTTTATGTAATAGTAGTTTCAGATAAATGTTAGTAACATTCCGTCTTATGTTTATTTTGATTATGAAGAACCTTATTGTGTGAGTTAGTGGCATTTCAACATCGTCATCAAATTCGTTAGAAGAATTTATGAATGCTACACTTATTACTGTTGGTTTTTCCATGATTGTTTCACGAAGATTTGTAATCTTACATGAAATGTAATTAACGAAAGGAAGTCTAAATTCTTATATTTAGTAGTGACAGAAGATAGCGTGAAAAAAAAAAAAAAAAAAAACAGGGATTCAAAGAAATTTCCTTGAATTTAGAAAATGAGCAACATGCTTCGAAGTCTTCATTTCTTGTGAAAGACGATTGAATTTTTTTATCTTCAAAACTGATTAATGTTCTTAATAAAAGTTTATATTTTTAAGTAAATTTAATAAGTATAAATAATATTGCTTTACTTTAAATTATAATTTTACTAAAAGGTTTATTATATGCAATGTTAAATATGTTATGAAATAATTTATAGTGTTATTTATTTTTAGCTTCTTTAATTTATAATAGTTTATTTTACGAAAGATAATTATGGAAAATCTATTTACGAAAAGTGACTTCATCAATTTTATCTTTTAAAACTATATTAAATTTCTAATTTTCGTTTTATATCTCATTTATTTGTTGTGCTTGCATAACATACGATGGTTATATCTAAAATTCTGTAATAAATTAAGCATAAAATGTTAGAATAGCTTTTATGAGCAAAATGAATCTCTACGAATATTTAACTTTGTAAATATGAAACATTTGTAGTAACTAATATTGCATCGTGTGTTGATTGTTTTATGAGATGCATTAGTACCAGATTTTAAATTCAATCTGATAATTATTAATTGTTATTTATTTAAATTTCTCTAAAAATGGTACTGTTTTAACAGTTAAAGTTGTGAAAAATTCAGAGATTGGTTGTTATAATGTTTAACTTATTTAAGAAAGTAATATGTTCTAAAATTTTAAATTTCTATATAGTAATTCTTTATAAATCATTTTTTAGATTTGTTTTAAATATATTATTATTTAATGCAGCTGAAAGCTCATAACTGATGTTAAAATATAATAAAATTATCGAAAGAGAAACTGTTTACTATGATGTCTTAATTTTGAATGAAAATTTATGTTTTGTAAATATTTATTTACAATACTGTATGGTTGTACAAGTTGCCTAAGATATTTTTGTAATCAAAGATCCAAAATGAAAATGTAATTAATGATAAATGAAACTTTTCATTTCCATGTTAACAGAGTACTTTTCTGGAATTAATTCATATAATTCTATATAAGGAATATTTTCTTCAATTATATCTTATATAGCAAATGTTGTAAAAGGAAATAAATATATTTGTTGGCTGATTTAAAATCAATTCATTAATATTCTATAGATGCTGATTTTCATGTAAATTCTTAAAAACATATTTGAAATTTGTAAAAAAGTAAAATAGAGTAAATAATTACAGTGCATATTTTAGAAAAGTTTTGAAACAGTTGCAAAGAAGAAAATTATTAATTATCAACGATAACACAAATAGGAAGTGCATTGACTCTTTTTGCATAATTTACAGGGGTAAACAGTAGAAGTATCTATCACAAAACACCACATGAAACGCATTGCTCGTGAAAAATCTTCAATTATCATTGAAGGATGACTGTTCCTTCAATCAGGTGTTCACATTTTCAAACAATTGATTCTTACAGGTAAATGAAGAAGTGAACTGGTATAACTATTTTATTCGAACAAGAAACATGCTGTTAAAACAGTGAGGTTTTATCGGCGAAATCACAAGGTAAGACGAGGCCCAAGTTCCAAATAGTCTGTATGATTTGATAAAATAGTTTAAAGAAACCCGATGCAGATGCAATAGACCCCAATCCGGAAGACCATCTGTTCCTGTTGAAGTTGTTGCGGAAGTGCATGATACGACTACTGCAGATCCATAGCATATTTTTAAAAGTATTGCCTGCATTTTCGATGTATTGAAAACCGTAGTCGTTAAGCTTCTGTGTTCAGTTCAATAGGTATTTCCTTAAGAGTTCCAAAGCATCCGGATACTGTAATCAGAAGACGAGGAAAAGCGTATCGATTATTTGAATTGTTTTTTCTCGCCAAATATGATATATATAACAGGAGGCCGTTATGTATATTATGGTCAGATGAGGCTCAATTCGCTTTAACTGGAAGCATAAACTTCAAAATTTGCTTTAACTGGTCCTACATACTAGGCTTCTCGAAAATCCTTTCTGTGTAGCATCAGAGCTATTACATGAAGCTTAAGTGACTGTGGTGCTGTATCAAAATCACATTCAATCTTGCGAAATGGTCATACTTCTTCAAAGAGCCACAAGTATGAAAACTTTCCCAATCACAACTGCTAGGTATACAAAACTGTTGTAGAATTACATAATTTCTGCAACTCAGCAACGAAATGCCCTTAATGATATTATATGGAATCAAATAGGGCCCTCCTCTACTCGTCGCAACATGTTTTACTAGTGCCAAAGCACAACTTTGGTATCAGTCATCTCATGTAACTTTGAAATTTCTTGGCCATCACGATCTCACGATCTCCTCTTTATATTTCTGTTTCTGACCTTATCTGTAATCTAAGGAGTACGCATCAAATCCTCCAGATTTTACTGAATTGAAAGATATAAAATAGGAAATTATATAGATTCTTTCTGAGATGTTACGGTCGCTAATGTTGTTAATAATATCACATATCCAGTAATGATGAAATCCAGTAACAGTATCACACATCCAGTAATTACCTGAAAATGTAAATCAGTTAGCATCTGCACTTTGAAAATTTGTAATTATAATAAAAAGTTCTGTTTCTTTCTTCTCTTGCGTTGTAATTTTTTCCTATACAGTATAATTTTTGCAAATATTGTAAGCCGACAATAATCATCATACGTGCATTGATCCAACACCATTTAAGGTTTTTGAATGCACTTATCAACCTGGGAAGGAAAACAATGGTGGTGTCATTAGGAAATTTCGAAATATTTCACTATAACTATAACCAACAGAGCTCTATTGTTTTAAATCATCATAATATCGAGCACATACCTTGAAATAATATTTGAAACTTATCTACGATTAGTTGAGTGGATAGGCCGTTAGTGGTTTATATACTGAAAATTCTTCTTATGATCAACTAGGATGTATATGTAAATTTAATATATAACACATCGATCAATAACTCCCGAGTCTAACATTGAAAACAACATTTTTTTTTGCAAATTTTTTTTTATTCATCAACATAACACCTTTTTTTAATCACCTTTTAGGGTGATACAATCGTCCCAACGCTTTTCCATTTTTTTTTTCTTTTTTTTTTTTTTGCAAGAAATCTTTTTTGTTGCGAGTAAATAGCGATAAACAGCTTTCTGAATCATCGACTCGTTGCTGTTTTTGTTCCATCGAAAGCAATCGCGGCACCCACTTGGAAAAAACCTTTTTCATGCTCAATTTTTCATGAAGGATAGTAAATACACTTCCATATGATATCTGTGTCATCTCAGCAATCTCACGGAGCTTCACTTTACGATCTTTCATTATAATTTTTGTCTCTTCACTCACATTTTCCGGTGTAACGGCTTCCACAGGTCTACCCGAGCGTTCCGCGTCATTTGTGTCGGTACGACCACGTTTAAACTCGGGAAACCACCGACAAATCGTTGCTTTTGATGGAAAAGAGTCCGGGTAACATTTTTCAATCCATTGTTTCGCTTGCACGGTGTTTTTACTCATTAAAAAACAATGTTTTATCAGAACACGAAACTCGGTTTTTTCCATTTTTTAAACAAACTACAAAATGACTTTACTCCAACCTCGATAACTCAGCTGTTTCTTGTCCGATCGACTTAAAGTTTTGACACGTTTCAAGCAAAGGTTAGTACTCTAGAAAGACCTGGTTACAGGTTTACTACGAGCGCCATCTCTGGGTAGTCTCGGGAGTTATTGATTGATGTGTTATATATATATATATATATGTTATATAAACATATATATAAGTATTTCGAAGGAAACAAACGAGAAAGTTCTTTCAATAGTATAATTATGCATTATTTTCAAATCAGCATAGGGAGAGTTTTAAGCGTTGAATTTTGCATCCAAGTATCTACGTAAGCAGAAATATACCATTAAACATAATAGGTCAAAATTCTGAGTAAAATTTGATGTTTAACTCCTTGTACTTTTTCCTTCATTAGTAGGAAAAATTACATTTAAAAAGAGATTAAGATAACTATTGTTTTATAGCATATATTTAAGTAGTCCCTTTCAGATTTAATTTGTACCTATATTTATAAACTTAATTAATTTACAGTTACTTTCTTTTTAGAAAATTGCTCTTTTATTTTTTATGAAGAGGTATATTTGTGATATTATAATTAAAATTAAGATTATCTCAAAATCTTAGGTTATCAAACTATGAATAGTTTATAAACAACATTAAATATTATTCTCAAGTATAATTGACATTTTTGAAACAGCTAGTTTTTACATAACACAAGCTATTTCAAGCTTAATGGAAATATTTTTAGAAAAGAAATCAATAATTTGCACTCAGCATTTCTTAGACTGAATTGTTTTGAGAATTTAATTATGTTCTTTTATATGCTCTTTTAATTTTTTTACCTTTCCTACACTTTATTTTGGGCAATTACTCACTTAAAATAATAATCCACGTTCTCTGAAAAAGGTTGTTTTCTTCCACTAGTTAGTTGGTAAGGTTTTGCTGAAGTCTTTAAAAAAGTCAGAATAATTTAATCAATAAATCACAGCCATGAGATGATTCATTTTCTAAAATTTTTGAGTTATAATATTTTTATCATTTTACAGAAATTACACGAACAAAAATATTTTGTTGAATACAGATTAATCTCATACGGAATTGATTACATTGTATTACAAATACTCATATTCTAATTCGTAAATTTTTTGCAACTTACTGATTTTACTCGAAGGCGAGTCATTGGTATTCATTACGGAATCCATATCTGACATCATATGTTATAAAAACTCTTTTTATGGGAGTATGGGGAAAACAGTCCCACATGGAGGATATTGGCGAATAACACTGTTTTGTTCTGAAATATTCAGGAAAAGATGAAACACAAGTAGCAATATTTGCTTAAATTAGTAGCATAACAAGAACAAAGCATCACTTGTATAGATTTGCAACACAAAGAGATAATGAATCACTAAAATAACAATAATATCACTTTTAATAATGTTCAGCTCACTGGCTTATTATCTAGCTCTGAATACAAATTCATCTCAGATAATCCACGAAATTTATAGCTGTCCCGACGAGGTGTAACACCCTAGGGAAAATTCCAGAATAATTAATAACTTCTTTCGTAACAGAGATATCAAGAAAATTCAAGCATTTCCAAAAACTTTTATTTTGTCTCCAAAGTCGTCTTTATTACTAATTTTGGATATCAATGCTTAACCTTTCCCTGGTATCTGGCAAAACGTATGTAACTGGCATTTTCCAACCATATGAGGGAATTGCAGAGAAGCGACACAGAAGGTTCGTAACAATATTAATGTTGTTTGCTGTTTATTTAACAATTTGATAAACATTTAACGTTACACCTTTTACATCTTAATAAATTTATCAATGAGAAAAACTATTATTACTTTCTTTTGAAAAAAAGGCACATTCTAAGAATAAGGAAATAATTTATTAACATAGAAGGCTCGTTTGTCAACCATTTGAAATATTTTTTCTTTCGTGTATTTCATAAAACTTTCAAAGACTGCTCTATAAATTATACTAACTATTTTTATATACTTAAATTTTTAAGAAATTGTAATTTAGTTACATTAAAGGTAAATTTAAGTGGAAAGTTAAAATTTCATCAATTTCTTTATTTTATGCGTTAATAATTTTACTAAACGTTCTCTTTAAATAAAAAAAAAACTGCATTAAATACTGCCTTTTTTAATGAAAAGCTACAAATGCCTAGAAAATGTTATATAAGTAAAATTTTATGAAAAGCCTCAATATTCCCTGGTATCTAAAGCATTTACTTACATTAAAAAATTAATTTACTCAAATTATTTTCCATACGTTCTTTTCTTATTACTTTTGTAAAGATATCTTAAATTTCTTACACAAGATTAAGTTGCAAACGTATATCACATTATTCTTTAAGTACTATAATTTATTAGTACATATATAAAAGAATATTAATTCTTATAAATAAGTTCAATCGAAAATAATTTTGAAAACTTATTTACTTTATAGTGGTTTGCGTTTCACTACAGAATTGTACATAGTAAAATTACAATAACATGAAATTCTCTTTTAAACATATATTCTGCCTCTGGTTAGATAATGAACTCGAAATGAAATATTAATTACTTAAAATTTGATTACTTGTTCTATAATCAGAAAGTAGTCAATATTTTCTGGAATTAGCTTCAATAATTTTACATTTAAGCAATATCTTAAGCAAATACTTATGTTTCCAAGTGCTTTTAGTGAAATATTAAATATTTGTTATAATGTTACATAATATTTCATTTCATTAATAAAACTAATTTTGCTTATTCAATAGCATTTCAACGAGAGGAAAAGAGACTTTCTTGAAATATGATTGGACAGATAGTTTGAAAAAAATTGTAACTTTCATTTTTATTCTTTATGACAGTTGTTTGAAAATCATTATATAGGTTTCATATTAGTGCTTTTATACTTATATAACGTTTTCACACACAATGCGGTACAGAACGTAAAACAACTTGTAATGTGTACAATTTCTAGATTAATATGCTGAAGCAAACCTCAAAAGTGCAAAATAATAGAAGAAAAAAAGGATTTGGGCAAATAATGAAAATATTTATTCGATGTATCCTTATGCTATTTCACATTCTCTTGTGAAAGCAATTTCTTTTGGAATTTCTCTGTATTAAAAAATAGAGGATGTAACGTAAATTAAATGAAATTCGGGACTTATGATCATATAGTGAACTTTTATGCTTAAAGTTCCTTGAAACTGCTGAATGAGAAACTTAATAATTTAAACCATTTTAATTGACTCATTACCTTTTTAAAATTACTTTAATTGTTTAATTCAAAAACTAGTGAAAAATGAGAAACATCCGTTTCCGTATTTTGTTTCATACAGTATTTTAAATCTTATCAAAAGAGGGTACAGAACACCATCATGGTAATTCTCAAAAAAGACTGTTAGAGTCATCTTCTGCAAACTGAATCATGTTTAATTCATCGCAGTTTAAAACTAAAACTACATGGGCTAACCATCATTCTCCTTTTTTTGGTTAATTTCCTACACATCGAAACATTCTTTAAGACAAAAATTGTTTACCCGAAGAAAGTTTTTTGAAAAGAAACAAGCAAGAAGAAGGGGGGGGAAGGTACTATCCTGCCCCTGAAAGAGATAGCACTTAAAAGTAACAGTTCAGTGAAGCATTGAAATGTTTTTCTTGGAATGACTTACGAGTTAGAACTAGAAGTCGATCATCAATGGCTATTCTCCACTATAGGTAATTCTTTACTCTTATTTTATGAGGCCTGCTTCTTTACCTCGAGAGAAGCAATTCAAGGAGACTCTTCTTATTAAAACGAGATACATAAGCGTGAGTAATAAAGTTATTATATAATCCTTAGTTTTTCACTTTTTTTTATTTTACGGCTTATAATTATTTCACATTTTCAAGTACCAATAAGCTTTATTTTCCGAGAAAAATTTATGAAATTAGAAAAGATATGAGTTATTTTAATTTGAAGGAAATTATTTTTGAAATAGTTTAGAGCACAAGTTGAATTCTAGAGGTTAAAAATAACATTTCAATAGTATAAAAATAATATTTCAGATCTGGAAAGAGGGGAATTTTCAAGAATCAAGAAAGGAAAAAAATGGGGAATGCAGATGTTCAAGTTTAACAAACATAAAAATACGACCGTGACACCTTGTGATCATGAGATGGCATCTATATTTTATAAAATGATGAAATTTAAAAATAATTTAAATATTTAATCGTGTTTATATTTAAAAATTGTCATTTTTTAAAAAATTTTATTACCTAGTTTTATAGAAATTGTAAAAACTGATATTTTTGATGTTATACAAAGCAATTTACTACAGTTGAATCACAATTTAATTATGTTACATATACTGCGATGAAAAATTAAATTTAATGCATTATAAACTAATTCAGCATTATTTATAATATGCTTTTCTATTCTAAATGTCTCCTTTCTTAATTAAAATTATATGTATCAAAAGTCCTTAAACTTTTTAAATTTGATCTATTCATAAACACATGAAAATAAAATTAATGATTTATTTAATCATAATATCTTTCAAGAAATCAGACAATTTGAAGAATTTTAAAAATTCGTTTTTACTCAAGAAAATATTCGCATTAATCACAGTCCTTTACACGTTTGTATAAATAAAAAAAAATTAAATAGATACATTCACCTATTAATTATTCTAGCATTTTATATATTCGCAGTTTTTATTCCTTAAGAAAATTAAATTTTTAATTATGTATTTATAGAAATCATTATTTCATTAAATATTTCAATGTTGACGTAGTAATCAAATACACCCAATTAGTAACATCCACTGAAAGATTAACCTAAAAAAGAGTAAAAACTTATTAAAGTCATCCTAAGCCAGCAATGCTGTTATTGCATTTTTAAATCTATTTTAAATACTTGGTTCTAACTTTATGTTTGCTATGCAAAAATAATGAAGAATTTCATTAAAACTTTTTCTGTCATTTTGCGTCGTCGATTTCAGTTTTTTTCGGATATACAGTAAAATATACAGTTGGAAGTAAGAAGAGTATAATAAAGATATTAAACTTTATAAATAGATTAAGAGTAACTTGATAATCCATATAAATTTAGATTTGTTTTTTCCTCTGTTTCAATTTAAGTACTTTTTTCTTTCTCTGATAACAAATAATTCAGCGGTCTTGGAACTAAATTAAAAAGGAAATAAAAAATCAAACGATTTTATGTAGTGTCACACAACTATTTTTTTTAAAAAAAATGCTCTACTTTTGTGTAATATGCCTTTTAATGCTGGTATATAAACTTATTTTTATGTTCTACAATTAAAATTCTGTATTTCTAGTGAACAATATGTAATTTATGACGAATAACATAAATCTCATATTTTAAGATCATAAACACCAATTTTACTTGCAGAGATTATTCTCAAACGATCAATTCGACATTATTTTAGAAAAATTAAAATGATGATTTTATGATTTCAATAAAAATTGAGGTATGTATGATAAAAATTATTGACATTCTAAATACTGAAAAATGCAAAGCATTACTTATCTTGATCTCAATTTTTACATAAATATATACCGAAAAGTATTTATTTTACAACAAATTATTCTATAAATTTTTAAAAGTATTACATATATAAGTTTTTGCTCATGTTGAAAGATTTACGAAGAAAATAATATCAAGTTTGCATAAAGAAAATACTTCCTTTTGCAATGGAAATTTTTTCTTTTTACTAAACGTTTTCAATTTTTTTTAAAATCGTTTTATCTCGGATGAAGGAGGATATTCCTTTTAGAATCTACAAATATTTTAACAAGCAAAGAAATCAAGTAATGTAAGCTGTACATTCATTTATCCAATTTAACTGGACAAAAGTTGGTAATTTAGGATGAATACAATTTCCCCAAAGTATGAAGATTGTTTATCATAATCTCAAAGCTTGAATGCGCTATAAGATGCGGTTAAAGGATTTGCAGCGATTGCTATAATGACTTAATACTTAAAAGGTGTTTGTCTTTTTTTTATATAATCAAAATCTCAATATCAACGCTGAGTCATTTTATTCACTAACATTAGTTATCACTTTTTAAAAAGCCTCAGTATTGTATTTCTGTAAAAATTTAAACTATTGCCAATTCTCCAAAGCAAAAATGCTGCTGAAACAAACTGCTTAGCAAATAAGATAACTATCAATTACAAAGTAATATTTACAATTATTAAAAATATTTTAATTGCAGTTATTTAATATAGACACATGTTAGTCCGTTACAGTATTAAGTTACAAGTTTAAAATTTGAATGCTATTTTTAATAACGTTTAAATAAATCTCGATAATCTTGTTATACTAGGTAACTTTATACCATTAAAATTCCCCTAATTCACAAGAATGTTCAATATTATATGTCTCTCAATATCTCTTATTTGCTATTGAGTCAGAAAATAGAATTTAGGTATCCAATTTTATGCAAATCTCTAACAAAATATTCATATTTATCCAATTTGGTTTGTGTTTCCCTCGCTTCAATGAGAGATGAGTTATGTTCATAATATTGTTGTTGTAGATTTATTTCGTCGTTAAATAGCACATTTACATTTACCAATTGTAATTTCATCATTGTGTTGATGCGCTGTATACAGGTGACTCAAAACTGTTTTCATTATCAGACTAATAAACTATCTGCAGCTATCAACTGGATTTCCAATTTCTTGACAAGCTTAAATTCAAACTTTTTGACAAGCGCTTACATAAGTATATATATATATATATATATATATATATATATATATATATATATATATATATATATATATATATATATATATATGCGTGTATGTGTTTCCTCTTATATTTTCTCCTATAACTATAATTAAAGTATGATATGAATGAGGTTTCTTATTGCACACTCTTCAATTATTTCTGCTTACTTATCCTTTTATACTCTCTGCTTAGTTCTTTTTCACAATAATTCACATAGATACACGTGATATCTGTTTCAACTTTCCTTAAAAAAGACATTAGTACTTTAGAAAGATATTTTATAAGTTTATACAAGGAATGGTACGAATTTTTTCTACTTGAAAACAACTTGAGTCAAGAATTGTTTATAGTCACCCAAATTATCAAATATTTTTTAAAGTTTTTATTTACTTACTCAGTGTTTTTACACTTAAAGTATGAACCACTATACAGTAAGGTAGCTAATAATCCTTTACTAAATAATTTTACATGGGTGCATATGAGTAAATAATAAAAATATCGCAATTTATTTACACCATCAGAATTTATTCATCTGTTTTTTTAAAAAAATTAATTATTTAAAATTATGCATGAAAAAAAGGGAAAAAAATTCCAAACTTTGCATATTTCTATATTTTTATTGTGCTGCGAGAATAGTAATTTAAGAAAGAATTTCGTTAGTTTACATATTAATAGTATGATTGTACTCAGATAACTTCCCTTTACTTAGCATATATTGTGATTTATTCCCTTCATTATTTAACACTACAGATATCTTAAATTCTATTTAAACAGTCAAAATTTCACACCTCGCATTAAAGATACGTAAGAACAGGACAAAATAGTTTCTTAAGTGCCTAATAATATATAATTTCGCTCTCTTGTATCCATTTAACTCTGCCAAGTACATTTTATATTCTAATAATAAAGTCTTAAAATACGATATTGCTCATTCTGATTCAAGCTCTTCTGGATTATAGCACACAAGTATTCTTCAATTATATCACATTCATCATAAATTATTAATTACGATAATTCAATCAAGCTTACAAAAGTCTATCAACTTGCCGTTACCCTTTATTTCCTGTTTTTTTCTTTTGAGATTTATTTCACTTATACATCACTCTCTGTTATTCAATTCACTACATTTACCTTCTTTATAATTACCTGCTCTCGTTTCATTTTGATTGAGAATAAATTGTAATTTTATTCAAATTTTGGAAAAAAAACTAAAAAGTCCCCAAGGTTAGTGAAGAGAAATCATCGCCAAAATTGCTGATCTCTAAAGAATATCCGGTAGCTTCTTACTGAGGAAAATATTTATTTTTATTCAGGAGAAAATGTATTGATAATAAATTGAACTAATAATATTTTGTCAAAAAAAGGCATCTTGACGTAAGTATACAAAATAGTGAAAATTCCTACCAAAGCACCTTACTATATATATATATATATATATATATATACTCATGGACAAAAAAATTAGCGCAACAAGATATAATTGCGGATCGTAATGAAATTTGGCATTAAGGTAAATGTCTGGGAGATATGCAAATAATTAGAAATACAGCGTGGTTGCACATTACGTATAGCCGAGAAAGAGCTAAGGTAGACATGCCATTACGCCGTTTACGAAGGCAATATGAGCAGCTGTCGCAGTTTGAGAGGGGGAGAATCATCAACATGATGGAAGCTGGGTGGTAAGCTATGCGAGTAGCTCGTCAATTACGCCACTCTGGTTGTGTTGTGAGGAGGTGTTGGTACCAGTGGATTCGAGAGATGTCATTTACATGAAACCAGGCTCAGGATGCTATCGATAGACCAGTCGTCGAGAAGAGCGCCACATCGTAAGAAATGCACGCGTATAGACAACTGCTTTATCTGCCGCCATCCAGGCACAGGTAGCACCTTCACTAGGGATACCTGTATCTTCTCGAACCATACGAAGGTACATGGTGGAAGGACATTTGGGATCGCTGCTCCCATTACGTGTGCTGCCCTTGACGCCCACCCCTCGAAGCCTCCATTTTGAGTAGTGCCGCGCAAGAGGAATCTGGACTGCAGCGGAATGGAACCAGGTCGTCTTTAGCGACCAATCCAGATTCTATCTCAGCGGTGAGGACAATCGTGTTCGTGTGTGGAGATCCCTTGGTGAACGTCTCAATCCTGTCTTTGCTTTACAGCGACACCCCACTCCCACTATGTTGATCACATGTGTTGCCATTCATGCAACGGCTCCCAGGAGCCATTTTTCAACAAGACAATGCTCGGCCTCACACTGCAAGGGTGGCACAAGACTGTCTTCGCACTGTTACTACCCTTACTTGGCCTGCCCGATCCCCAGATTTGTCTCCAGTGGAGCATATCTAGGATCATTTGGGATGGCGAGTTGGGGATCCCACGAGTTTGTACGAATCAGAGGCAAGGTTACAGCAAATATGGAACGAAATGTTTCAAGACATCATGCGGGACTTGTATGCCTCAATGCCCAATCGTATCGCATCGTGCATTCGAGCTACGGAGGTTCAACAGGGTATTAAATCTTCCGTTCTTTTGCCTTTTTCTCTGAAATAAATGATCCTTTTTCTTTGATTTTCTAATCATTTACTTATATCAAAGTAGTCATTACATATGTAAAACTTCGTTTCAATTTGACAACTTCTTCTTGGTGCTCTAATTTTTTTGTCCATGAGTTTATATATATATATGTGTGTGTGTGTGTGTGTGTAATGGTTACAGGAGTTGAATTTCTTCAAATGGTTAGTCGAAGTTAAACCAACATATATTTAATACACATTTGAATAAAATTTCTGGTTACATGCAGGTTGGACAAAACAACGTTGAACAATACGACATTAACATAATTATGGAGTACGGCTCCAATTTTCTGCTTTTGAGCAGTAGATGGATGAATGTTTAATTTTAATTACAGTCCACACCACCTTCTTGCAGCTGTGGGCTAAAATTTATTTTCCGCCTACGCGAGGTCGATACGAACCTTCTCGGCGATGTTCTTGAAACACTTTCATCACGTGGTGGAAAAAATGAGTGACGTAGGACCGCAGTACCATCAAGTGGTCCAAGCTTTTCAAGCTTTCTATCCAAGCTTTTACTCGGTCACCCTGATATTATTTTCAATGTCAAAACCTCAACCGCTTTCTCACCATCAGATATTACTGGAAAATAAAAAAAAAGAAAAACACAGAAAAACATAATATAGTACATAAAATTATTACAGACTCATGTAAAATGACCAAGGCTTCATGTGGATGGTGACTTAAAAAGTGACTAGGACCATCGTGTTCTTCCAACTTTTGCACTTCGTTACGGTCTTTACCTGTGGCTGCCGTAATTCGGTACGGATCAACATTCTTATGTCAAATCTTTAGACAACTTCTAAACTGAGTGTGCTGTTATGGATACTTCCAAACTGAGTGCATAATTCCCAATGTATAAACGTAAGTTTCTTCCTTTTCTTGTTGTATGACTCTTTGTTCTCTTCTTGTATTCTTAGTATATTCTTTCTTGCTTCTTTTCTTATTTCTTCTTGCTTCTTCATTAAAATGTTTGTTTCTTGTTTTTCGACAATTTCTACAATATTCAAATCCTCCCAATTTTCCTTCTTGACACCAGTGACTTAATTCTTTGTACTTCTTCACGTAGTACTTTTCAAGATCCTTTGTACATCAGAAACGTACTTGCACCAATTGGTTATATCTTCCTACGACAATTTCGCCTGTCCTGGAATCAAAATCTCGTGAATTCTTTCCACCTGTCAATTTCATTTTGGAACATCAGATGTGTTTAATACCTGGTGTATTTCCTCTTGCATGTAGTAACTCTTTAGAAATATAAGCCATATCTATATCGTTTATAACTCTGGAAGGATCTCTGAAAGCTACTTCCTGTAGTCTCAGTTTCTACATTGCATTTTGGGTTGAATAAAATTTTATTCCATACAACCATACAAATTTTGTAAATATGTCTACGACAGTTAAAATATGATTATAATTCTTGTTTGTGGATGGTAATGGTCCAATAAAGTCGACATGATATGTGTTTAAAGGTATGCTCTCTTTAGATATAGGGTTCAGTAAACATCATTTTTTCCATGTTCTCTTTCATATAAAATCCATTGTACACAGTTTGCGATGATTCGTTCTATTTGTTTCTTAAAATTAGGAATATATAAGTATATTTTCAACAGATCTTCTGTTTCAGACATTGTGAAAGGACCCTTGGTATGAAAATCATGAATGATTTCAAATTCTAATGTTTCTGTCAGTAAAAGTAATTATCGACAATTATCACATTAGTATAGTATGTCTTTCCTTTAGTACATACTCTTCTTTTTGTTCTTTTTCGACTAGGTGTTTGAGTAATTTAATATGTTCATCACTATTTTGTGCAACTGAAATCTTCGCAGTAATTTCTCCTTGAGAACAGATAACCATCATAACATTTTTGCTTCATGCGTCAATGTGCTTCATTTGTTGATCAGGT
Organism: Nephila pilipes; assembly: GCA_019974015.1. Taxonomy (NCBI): domain Eukaryota; kingdom Metazoa; phylum Arthropoda; class Arachnida; order Araneae; family Nephilidae; genus Nephila; species Nephila pilipes. The sequence continues at coordinate 414,975 of BMAW01035594.1, read as the reverse complement.
ATATGAACCACTTCATATTGGAACTCTTCTAGGAATTGATACCGTCTCGCAACTACAGGGGTCAGGTCTTTCATCAACATCGTCTTTTGGAAGGCATTAAGTCCATAACTGTATTTACTAAGAAGTAGTTTTTAAATTTCTTGAAAGCCTCTGTTACAGCTTAGACTTCAAGTTTGTAGCTATATAATTTTTTTGTTCTAGAGTTGTCTTCTTACTCATGAAATGAATGGTGCGTAATTGACCATCTCCTGACTCTTGTAGTAGAACAGCAACAGAAACATGTCTATTGTTGTCGATGTGCAATTCCAATGCGGCGTCTTGTTTGAAAATAGTAAGCACTGGGCTGGTCGAAAATATTTTTTTAAGTTTCTTGAAGGATCATTTTTATCAGGTCCAATATATGATTCATTGCGAAAGAATCACTTAGTGGTTTTGGCAGTTTCCGAATAATTTTCAATAAACTTTCTGAAGTATCCCGTCAGACCCAAGAAACTCTGAATTTATCTAAGATTTTTTGGCTCTGGGAAATGTTGAATTGCTAGGGTTTTGTTCCTAGAAGGGCGAGTAGTCCTCTTCTATAACATACCACAAAAATTCAATTTTTCTTTTTGAGAATTGGCATTTCTTAAAATAAAACTATAATCTATGTTCCTTGGCTACTTCTGAAACGCGTTTCAACTTCTCTACACTTTCTTCGTTATTGTGGGCCGGTATAATAGAATCATCTACATAAATTGCAACAATATTTTCTCGCATTAAATCCCTAAATATACGATAAATAAATCTCTGAAATACACTTGGCGAGGATTGAAAGTCCAAAAGGAGCTCTTTAAAATTCAAAAAACTGGTATATGCAATAAATGCTAAATATTTTGTACATTATCCCTAAATTGGAACATGAAAAAAAAAATTATTTTTTAAAACAATTGTTGTGTAGACTTAAGCTTCATTTCAAATAATCTAAAAATCCATCTATTTGAGACGATGGGAAATAATCTTTAATTATCTTTTTTATTTAACTGCCTAAAACTTTTACACAAACGCGAAGAGCCGTCTTTCTTATTAGCCAGAATAATCGGTAGCGTATAGTCGGAACGCGAATGTCTTATTATTCCGTTTTTCAACCATTCTTCTATTTGACTATCAGCGAATTTTTATTCTGGAAAAGAAATTCTCCTGCACCGTTGCGAAGTGAGGTTTCGTCTTTCAATATAATATTTGAAATTCAGTGCTACGTGCCATTTTATTTGGACAACCAAATAGTAAACATTATGTAAATCCTTGTCAAAAATGCAGGATAAATCTATTTCTTCTGGGAACACCTTCTGAAATAAAACACACAAAAAACTTTACTCTGGAGGGGGGATAGTTACTTTGTGCAACAGTCTGCTCGCTGGAGCCAGGTGTGAATGGATTTGAGAGTAAACCTAAACATTTAGGGAAGTAGGATTGCATCTCCCACCAACTGTATATGTTACATATCACTTTAGATAATTCTGAGCTACCATTTCCATTCAAAGAACAACTAAAGCTAGGCGCATTTTGGCTTCTACAACATTTCCAAAATATTTTTTTTTTGTATTGTTCCAGTGAATGGTTTTTGAAGAAAAAGAACTATATTTAAAATAATTAGTTCACTACCTTTATTTCTTAAACACTTTACTTTCTTCCCATCGATGTACAAATCAATATAGTCTAACTGATTTTTCTTCGTATTGACAGACGTGTTTTTTAATCTAGATGCAGCTTTTATTAAAGAATTTTAATTTGTTTTGATGCATTTCGGGCAATTATGAGCAAAATGAAATTGTTCCATTTCACCCCCTCACACATAACAAGTTCGTTCGGGTCTATTATTTTGATTGACATGATTGGGAACAGATTCTTCAGAATTAAATTGTGTTGTCTATAGCTGATTTTTATTAAAACTAAACCGTTAGTTCTCTGCGTTTTTAATTCGCGCGTTATGAGTTTCGTCAAAATATTTTCCCTAAGGTAAAAATGAATCACACACTCTACTTAATTCATTAGATTTGAAAACATTTAGGTCTTCTCGAATACCAACGTGTTCTCTCGTTTTAAAGTCTATTGTTTGATACAATTTCTCGGGAACAACAAGGCCATATAATTTTTTAATATCATCAACCTCCCTTTGACGAAAATAATAATCAAAATTTGCACTCAAACGTGAAGTAAATTGAGCGTGTGATTCGTTCGGGCATCTCAGTGCATTTTTAAAATTACTTAAGCTTTCCCGAGGTGTCAATTGAATTTCTTTTAACAATAATGCCTTAAATTTATCATAATCAATTTCTTGTTCCGTAATATAAGCTAAAACATTTTATTTCATTTATACCTTGAAATATTTATTAGTATTTAGTTTTTGAACTAAGCCGGCACTTTTTGATTGATAAACGCTTTTTCAAGCGACTGAAAAAACAAATGCAATGCCTCAGCATCTTAGAGGTGGGTATCGTTAATGTTCTCATGCTTTTTATAAGATTTCAAGATTGTTTACTGTATATTCAGAGTTCGCAGAGACATTATTATCTACATTTTAGGAAGATAATAATGTCTCTACGTTCTCTGTTCTAACTCTTTCTCTAATATAGCTAGCCTAACCCGTTCAAATTCTTATTTTGACTCTTCCTCGTACGTTTTAGTTTTATGATCTTCCACGATCGATTTGATTATTCCTCGGATAAATTCAGGGTCCGTTTTAAATATATCGATATCTTCTATGATAGTATTGATTTCAATCCTTCATTCATTCATTGGGACTGTTTGCCTTTACTCCCGCGTGATGAATTTCGAATAAGATTTCTAATATATTATTCAAAATTGACAGCTTTGTGGTTCAAAGATACAAACACTACATAATGCATATGATACGGTCGAGCATTGAGGCATACAAGTCCCAAAATATGTTTTGTGACATCTCTTTCCACAGTTGATGCAAACGGTCAAATTTGTTTAAATGTGTTGGAAAAGTGTAAATGTAGCGCCGGTAGTCCTGAGAAACCATTGATGTGTTTAGGCGAGCATTGCACATTGCAAAAACATAAAAAAAAAAAACTGGTAATAATTCACTTATAATTCAAATTGAGTATTTTAAAAGCATGCATTTCACAAAATTGATATTTATATAGTTATTAATTAGATTACTCATAATAAATTAAAAATCCTGTGGAATGAGAATTACTTCTATGGATTTCATAAGAAAACTTACCCATATTGTTTAAATATATAGTGGATTACAATAGAAACATTTTGTAACTAGTAAATCAGAAAAAAAAATAAGTTTGGACTTTTTCATTCTGAAAACAAAAGTAAAAATAAAATTTAGAAATATAATTACAAAAACATTTTACCCATACAAAATTTAAAAAACAATGGAATATAAAGATAAAAAGTTCATTAAATATATAATAATGCACTGACATCCAAATTTAAAATCATAAACACGCTTTTCATAATAATTCACAAACAAACAAAACCACTACCAGTAAAATTGATGAATTTGTATTGTATATTATTTTGAAAAACAGGAAGCATAATGTTATTATCCAGCTTGGAATAAAGGGTTTTAGTGTTAATTTTATTGCACAATGTGAAATTTGACTGTTTAATCATCTGAAATATTTACTTCTAGTGTTGTAAATATACGTTAAAATCTACATGTTTAATTGATTGCAAGAAGTATAAGTTCCCATAGAAGTTCATAGATGGATGTCATGGATACGAAATTACAGGAGACTTAGATAATATTAACGACACAAAATTAAAAATTGTAATAATGAGATACAACGGCTACAAAATAATGATAACTGACATAAATTGCGTCGCTTGGAATCAATTTATCAATGATTTGGATAATTTTATACTTAAAATAGCCGTTAAATATAATATGTCCCTTTAGGCGTTTACGGAATTCCAACTCAAAGTTCTCAAAAGTTTTAAAATCTTAATTATTAATCTGATAATGATATTAAATATAGAGATATTAGGCCCTTAGAAAGGAAATTACAAGGAATTTTTATAATACTTTATACAAATAAAGTGCTTGGGAAATTTGCTGTGATCTGTAAAAAGTTTTACTGTAATTTTCTTAATGAATATTTTGAAAACGATAATGATTGTATTGTTCCAAAATGTAGAAAGTGAAGAATTAATAAAAAAAAATTAAAAAATCAGTAAATTTAGAGTAAAAATTTAGAAATAAATTTTCATAAAATATTAGAATTCATCTTACAAACAATAGCTATAAAATTCTAAGCAATAGCTATAAAATTCTAAGCAATAGCTATAAAATTCTAAGCAATAGCTATAAAATTTTCTATGAAATTCCAATTAAATTTCGCAGTGTAACAAATTGTTTTAATACGTTTATGTCTCTAAATTTAGAAAACATCTGCAAGCTAATTTCAAAAATGTTACAGAACTTCAAACTACGTCTGTTATTAAAAACTGTTAAGAAGTAATTATTTTCATACGCAATACTTTAATCGAATCAATGTATTACAAGGACTTACAAAATCTTTTGAACTCGATAGATATAGAAGATATGATGAGCAAAGTGAAAATTTCTTCTAGAGTCCTTTAGGTTTACGAGATGTTTTGGATCTTGAATTCTAGATTGTAAGAACTTTTAACTTTTTGAGTATTAAAAAACTTTACTTATAAGATTTATAAATTTTTGAACATATCTACAACAAGAAAAAAGGGTTGCAAAGTCAGCGAGTTAGTTAACGAAATGTGTTAAATTTCTTGAATGCAGATATAGTTAATATTTACATACACATATTTGGTTAATTTAATTCAAAACTTTTAAGATTATTTTAACGCCTGACATTTATTTTTACTATTTTCGGTCATATATCTTTCATAGATACTTTTAAAAAAATTATTTTTTTAGCTATTAACACCTGATTTAATTCGCGAGGGCTTGAAATTTGTTATAAGTGTGGAACATTTTCTTACTCATGATCCTGACATGGAGCGTGCATTAAAATTTCCTCGTAGTCTTAATTTTTTTTTGTAGCAGGATATCAAGAATTATATAAGTAACTTGAGATATCAATAAAAAAACAGCCGCTAATAACAGATTTTGTAACAAAAAAATAATAAAGCAATAGAGGCCATCAATAACGAACGAAAAGTTTCATTTAAATAAAGCCGACAGTTGTGCTAGACGTATCTGACACATCTACTGATGATAGCATTTTTGATCCAGTTCATAATAAACGCGTACTCTTGTTATCAAGTAGCGATGAATAGTTGTTAGTAGTTTTATTCCTCATTTCAATTTGAATTTTTGTATGTTGTATGCATCTATAGATTGAATTTTCACTGTAGACTAATTTTTTAAATTTTTTTTGCAATAAAAATAAATTGTTTTTGCTTTATAAATATGTAATCTGTTTTTCATTATTTCTTTTTCTTCACTGTTTTTTGAGAAAATATTTGGCGTGTTTTCATCTTGCATGATTTTCATATGTTGTGGAACACATGCTTAAATTTACCATACGTCGCATGTATTTTTTACATGAATCTTTTGCACAGTTTTCTGGGTAACGTATCTACCGTGTAAAAAGGAGTGCAGCTTAGTTATTTGTGTAGGGCATTTTGTTTGAGGAAAATATTAATGAATATGGAGCAAAGAATATATTTAAAAATGAATTTTATTTCAAAAAACAAGTCAAACTATTTTTTTAACTACAATAATATAACTTTCAAAAAATTTCTATAAGCAATGAACATTCTTAAAGAAAAATGGTAAACTTATTCTAACCGAAATAAAGCATTATTTTCTTTATATGCCTAATTTCTCATAAATGATTAAATGGAATATTCATCTAATATTTTATTAGGCTGTTATTAGTTTGAATACTTTTTTATATATTATATTGGAAAAAGAACCATGTTCATAAATAATACATCTACTTAAAATATTTTGGATCCCTGCCCAATTTTTTTTTTTAAATCATAATTACTTTAGCAATAATTATCGCTTGTAAAAGCAATAAACATCGCTTAATATAAAAGATACGGCAACTAATTATTTTGATTGAAATATAAACTCTTATATAATCAATTAATTACATTAGTAACATTTCTGAAAAATTACCTTTATTACGCGCATAATTAGTGAATTTATGTAAAAATATTTCAAAAAGGTAGAGTCTATTTGTAACGAGAAATTATAAACTAAACAAGTATAATTCTTAAAACAACTATTTCATACATTTAAAATAATCATTATACATAACATTACATATAATTTATTAAAAGCTAAGTTGATTTTTAACTTAATTAGAAACAAATTTTAATATGAACGTGACTATTATATGGTTTTCAGGTTTCATGCTCATAGTCTATTGAATTTGTGAGACGTTTTAATTACAAATGATGTACAAATAGCTGGAGGTAAAAGTTATGATAGTTAGCAATTCGTATTTTAATGTTATGCAAAATAAACTATCCTGACAACTAAATAAAGTTTCATTACTGTATAATTAAGATCGTTTCCCTCAAATTGTTATTTTTGAAGCAATGCTAATTGAATTTTGAAAGATGTATTCTGTAAAAATAAACTTCAAAATGAAATTTACTTTTGACTTCATTTTATGAAACATTTAATACATAATCAACAAAAAAAAAGGTTATCATATTTAAAAGGATATGTATTAGTTAGAATATATGCACTAAATGTTATTAAATTCTAAACATCTGATAAATAAAATGCACATAAAAAGACGTTGGTGAGCAATATATTACATGACTAATGCAATTGAGTTGTTTATTCACTAAAGATAAGAATTATAACAATAAGAATTATAACTATAAGATTATAACATCAATTTAATTTTCTCTTAACTTTTAAACCAAAATCATAATACGCTTCATTTTATTTTTGATTAAAAAGTTTTCATCAAATTTCTGAGGCTTTTCTATATCAGCATACTTCAGTTTCTTTATCTTCTCTAAGAGGTATCCTCGATTTATTCCTCAAAATGTTTCTGTTAACATCTGATATCATGATGCTAGAGACTTGTACAATATTAAGAACCTTAAATTTATTATTTTTTCTTCAAGGATTGCCATATTTTTATTTAATGTATATGAGAAAAGTTTCATAATATCGTGTTAGAGATTCTCACAAAATTAATATTTTAACAATGACTTTATTTCATCACGAGTGCGCTGATGCTTTTAATTAGTCTCTAAGGAATTTTAATGAAAACGTGCTAGAGACACTTAAAATTAGAACTCAACATTGATTTTATTTAATATTAAAGGTCTTAGAGCTTTTCTTAAAAAAATATTTTAAAAGTAAAGGAACCATGCTAGAGAATCACAAAAATAAAAAAAAAAAAAAAACAGGAAATTGCTTTCATCAAAATCCTGGGTGTTTTTATTTAATTTCTAAGAAAGTTTCATAGGAGATTGCTGTAAAAATCCCACAACATTTATGCTTTTATTTAATTAAAGTATCTATGGCTCAGAATTTAAAAAGGAATAACAAAACAGCGACTTTGCTTAAAACAAATAAAAAAATGAAAATAGGTTACAAGATGCAAGTTGTTTCTGTAATTAAAGCAAATTCATACTCAAAATGTCCAAATCTAGGTTTAAAATTTGATAACTGATAATATGCAATACATTCCTCACACTTAAATTCAATTAAACTTTTATTTTTCCCCTTCTCATTCATGATCTTTATTTTTCCATTTCTTTAAAGAAGAATGTAGCAAAATCTGAATTGAGGAATTAAAAATTTTATGTACGAAGATAAATTTCAAAATTGGAAGAAGTAAAATCGATAAAAGGAGTTTAAAACATACAAAATGTCGAAACTAAAACTAAAACAAAATATTTTGTATCCCGAACTTAATTCACCTAATAAACCGATTTTCACAGCATATACGGAGTAGCGGATAGACGTTTCAATTTTTACGATGGAGAGAAGCATGATTATCTATATAAAGAAGCTATCACAATTGTGAATGAAGAAATTGAATTACGCTTTTTATGAAATTTCTTGTTTGCATATGTCTTTTTTATTTCTGCATAAAGTACCCTATTAAATAAGTATGAATAATATTAAATTTTTACAAAGTTTCTTTCAGAGTTGAAGGACACAAAAAAATATAATGGCTCCATTTAACTGATTATATATTTCTCTATTATGAAATATATTTCTTTAATAAGAAAGAAGGTCTTGGAATATAGCATGAAAATATTTTACAAATCAAGGAAAACATATGATAAGGAACTATCAGTACCTACGCTTATTATTAGACCCTGTATTTGAGAGCAATAAATAAACAAATGTAAAGTCAATTTTAACATAAGTAAATTTATATTTTCATTCAACTTGTTTTGTTTAGTGTACTTCATTTATTTTTATATTCTACTTTTTGTAAACACCACTATCAAAGTATATATATTTTTTAAACCTAAAAATAAATCTGGAATAAATTGATACTAGGCAGAAGCACTCGACTCTATGTTAGACTATTATTAGACCTATTATGAAAACTGAAAACGAATGGTCGTAATACAGAAACTTTCAGCATTCACTTAAATTTACAATAATCTTCAAACCCTAGATAGTTCAAAGTTCTCAAAATCAAGTAACACAAAAGAGAGTTCTTCATAAAGGAAATAAAGTATTTTTTTACTTTAATAATATAGCACTATTTCTTTTATTTTCACAAAATGAAAATTAGACATAATTCTTAAAAGGGTGAGTAATATTCATTTATATTCTGATGCACAATTAATATCAAATATAAAAATCTATTTGACTGCATTAATCAAAATATTATTTTACTAAACCAATCACTTTTTTAAAGAATAAAGAGGCTAAAATGAAGAAAAATCTCAAAAAATGGTATTTTTTGACGATTAATGTATATCAAGGCATAATCTTTTTGAAATACCAAATAAAAGTCGTATTTCAGATTAAAACCCTTTCGGATTCAATAAAAAACTTCAGTTCAGTTTATTGGGCCGATTTTGGAAATATTTTAAGAAAATGGCTTGCAGCAGGTCGTATTCGTCTGATACACCATCTGTTAGGCTGGCTTCATATAGAGACAAACCTGCAGAATGACAAGTCATTGGAGTGGATTGAAGAGTACATCGAGTCAGCAATAGTTTTCCAACTATCTGACGACCGTGATACTGAAGCGCGTCATAAAAAGTAACATATTCTTTACTTATTTTCAAGCAGTTAAAAGTAAGAATGGAAGAATAACAATAATAAATTCCATGTCATGATAAAACGCTTTGTAAGATGAAGAAAATGATTTCAACCCTTCTATTTAAAATGGTTAAAAACGGCTTTTAATTCTTTTGCTGTTTTATTAATCCCGTACTTCCATTAAGAGTGGGAGTTACGCTTACCTCCAAATACATAATACCAATAAGGCAAATACCCAAAATAACACCAAATAAAGCATATGATAAGAAAACAAGACACGTTTACACAGCTCACTATATGCTAGTACTTATTTTCTGAAATTTCACGGAATGTAATATGTACAAATTCTTTATTTCATCGAATATTAAACATATCAAATTTTTATTTCTTTCCAGTATGTAGTGCACATAAAATATATTTTATTAATATCATGTAAAACTAATAAAAATAAACAATGTCCTACCTTTGAAAAGTAACCAAATGGTGGTAGTAAACATATGACACAATAAAAATAGGGTATTAATAATCAAATTAATTTTATCTAAAAAAGTTAAGTGAATTTCTTATATTAATTCAGTTTCAATTCCAAAAATAGTTTAATATATTTCTAGAAAAAATGGTGGTAGAAATGGATAAAAGAAATGTAATTTCTTGTTGGTACATTTTGAAGTTTTGACAGTTTTTTTTTTACTGAGCATAACGTCATGAAAAGTTGAACAAAATTTGGAACTACTTTTAATCCATATGTTCAATTAAAGCCTTTTAAAATGTATTTTTACGTAAAATACTGGACTTATTTGGCTTATCTCTAAATCCTAAACTCTGTGAAATTTTGTTTCACATTCTTTTGCGAAATAGGAGTTTAAATTGAATAAATAATCTGTGCCACAATTCGCAATAACTCAGGCTTGTTATAATTGCATGTAGTTATATTTCCCTTTGGAAATTTACTATGCTTATTCAATATAGAGTTTATTATGCAATATGGACGTTGCTTTGTCTACTCATTTTTTTTTACATTTCCCTCTCGAATTTTTTCTCGCAATACATTTTTTGTTACATTCAGTAAAGTCTCGATAATACCACCTGTCGAAACTACGAAACGTATTTGTTGTTTTTATTACATTTTATACCTTTAATTTTTGCATAAAGATGTAATTTGGGATGTTGAAGTACATATTTAATTATGATACATATACTTTTGTATGTTACCAAAAGATTTATAGTTTTCTTGTTTTGAATTTTCTTAATCATACTTATTTTATGAGTATAATTATAAACTTAAATGAAAGTATTATTAATAATTAAGAAACGTAGAAAATGTCTTTACTGAAAAAAGTAAATCTATAAATAATGGGCTTAAACTAAATATCAATCATTGGCGATCCGATCTGTTCACTGAATCGTAGAGGCTCGAATAAGTGTGAAAACTGTAGACAAGCTTTTCGGAAAAAGGAATCTGAGATCCAAATAACCTTTACAAATTAGGCATGCAAAATTTAAATATGTGACTCTTCTAGCGATGATCCCAAGCCACATCAACGTAAAGAGATGTGGGAATTAAATTCCATGTTGCTCAGTGATGAGTTTCTTTTCTGCCAAGGATCAGATGATCATCATAGTCGGGTGGGAACAGCGGTCGAAACTTGATCCTGATGTTGAACGGCATAGTTCTAATACGACAGGCATTATCATCGAGAGAAAATGTACACAAACAGTTTCAGTCCGCGTACTCCCAGCTGGTCCGGTTCCTTTTCGTGTACTCCCAAACAAGAACCATACAGTCACCCCCACTCCTATACTCCATCTATTTCATCCAATATTGGTTCCGAAAATTTCCCCTAAAAGAAAGTATATAGAATTAAAAAGCAAATTATTTAATTTTTCATTGTATAGTTTTTTTTTTTTTGATTTTTGAAGTAAGCACACAAATTAAACGCAAAGACGGGAAAAATAAATAATGGGATATATATATCTGGGACTGTGTTGGATTTCTAAAATTTGAAAAATTACGTATAAAAGGAAATAAATGCAATCGCAAATCTGCATTTAACTTGCTTCTATATTTATTTATTTATGTCGTTATACGAAAACAAAACGGCAACAAATATATTATGCAGTTTCAGAAAATTATCTGTATTCGCTCTAGCCCCAAGACTTTCTATATTCATAATTTCGCTATTAAAGCTGTTTATTGCTAGAACATCTGATGCGAACTTCAGTAACGGCTCCTTTTCAAGAATCGACAATTTTACAACAGATAACCTAAGTAAGAACTTCGGCCTATGTTTTAAAATTTTTTAATAATTTTAATAATTTTTTGAATTATGTAGCCCCCATAACCACTTTCTTTTCCTATACCGCTTGATAATCCTTGGGGCATGCTTTCCACAGCAGTTGAGCATACGACTCGGGATGTGATAGGCTGCCTATATAATGAGTAATACTCCCACAAAGCAAGTCTGGACTTTCTCCTACAAAGCAAGTCTGAATCCATATGAAACGTGACGTGCCGACCTTTCATAGTATTCAAGATTTCTTGACCGTACAAACAAGAGTGAGCCAATGTGCCCCAGGACAATATCAGGTGCCTTTTTGACTAAATACTTCCTCTATTGCGGTTTGTATTGCAGCATAAGGCTATGCTACACCATTGAAGAGAGTAATGAAAGGCTCATAACTTCTTCACTAATTACTCCTCTTCTCTGAATTTTATGTTACTTGTACCTATGGTTTGGATTATTATGCACATTTAATTTCATTTGTATTCAATGCTTCTTTCATGTTAGCTAATATCATTGATTGTGAGTGTATACTTGTAATACGTTTCACATATGTTTTGTAAATTTTAGATTCATGTTTTTGAACTACGCATGTATATCAGACATAAAATATACATATGAATATTTATGGGCCTGTTAAATAATTAAGTTACTGAAAACACTTAATAAGAAATTCAATTAGTAGATTCAATAAGTACATCTATACTTTAACTTAAGTTTTAACTTTTATTTAAAGTTATGGAATTTTTGTTCCTAGTATAATACTAGAACATTTAAGAAAGATCCATTTTATAAATATATAATTATTTTTATAATTCGAAATAATTTTTTTCCATAATTTTTTAAAAAAAACTGATTTTAAAAATCTCTTCTTTTCTTAAATTTTTACTTCGACTCTAATGTTCAATCAAATAAATAATAATAATGTTTGTTAACATAAAATATTGCAAATTTATTCAACCTTTAAAATGTATTAATTTATTTACAAAACAGTGAACAAGAAAATAAGTATTTGGTGAAAAGTTCCACTCAGGAGCTTATCATCTTTTGATAAGGTCGGTTATCATGATCTTAGATATAATAATGATATTTTTTTTTGGACTTTACTATCTTTGATAAACACGGGTGACGTGCCACCGGGAAATCCTAGCGATCCTTCTCTACTTTTGACTCTTCTTTTTTGTCAACGATTTGTAACATTTTTTTTTATGTCTTTATCACAGATACTCGTTGTTCGGCGCTGCATGATCAGATTTGTCTCTTGAGTCATGAAGTTCTACTTTCATTCACTCACCCATCTATACGTTACTTTTTTTTTTCATTTTAGAAAGCGTCGAATTCATAATCATGCTCTTTGACGGTTTTTAATAGGAATAACATATAACATTGCTAACAACTATTTTTCCAATATATTTTTTCTATAACCGTCTGCAATCATTTAGACAAAAGATAAAATGATACTCACAGTAAAAAGTTACATTATTTATTTAATACCACAATTCCTCGAAATAATTTTACTTATTTTTTTTTACTCTATATAACTAAAGTTAATTAATCACTTATTCAATATTTACTTTAAGGTAAAAAATTAACAATAAACTCCCTTGAGAATTCTAAGAAACATCTTTTAAATGTCATCTTTTAAAAACAAATGAAAAAGTAATCTTTCTTTTATGAACTTCCTGTAGAGAATTTTACATTTGAAATGGAACACACTGAGAGAAAACAGGAGGTTTATTATCTGTTTAAGCTAGCAAAAGGCAAAAAGTCTAGCCTCTGGAATGTTTTCTAAATTTAAAATATACAAAAAATTAAGGCATCCAGGAATGACAACTCAAACACTCTTACTGAAAAAAAAACAAACATGGTAACGTAATTTTTGCTTTCCCTTTTTAGTCTTTTAAAGCTTTTCCACATCACTACTAACCAATTTTTAAAGAGAGAGTTCGGCGAAATTTCGAAACTCAGAAATCAGAGTTGTCAACAACGAAAATGTAATTTATTTACAATGTTGGGATTTAATCCCAAAAGAATTGCATGGAGCATTGTAAACATTTCAAAAGTTTTTTTCAAAAACTGAGAAAGATTATGTTATTAAATATTTCTAGACTCTCGGAGTAAATGACTTTTAAATCTAGCGAGTCAAAAACATTTGCTTGCGGAATTTTCAATAAACTTATATTTTACAAGAAGCTTTAGCTTTATGCGCATTGTAACGTAATGCAAAATATTTCAATTCATAACCTTTTGAAACTCACTGGCATCATTTTATATTCTACAACAAAAATAATATCTTTGAGAATAAAGAAACTCAAGAAACAGTTACTGAAGACAAACAAATATAAGGACTAATAAAGGATTTTTTTAATGGTGATATTATGAACATTTTATTTGATTTACGAAATTTATAAGAAGTTCATTTTCATAATTTGTATTAATCTATCTATGGTTTTAAATCTTTAATCAAGTCTATGAAATCAAACAGAGGTAATTTAGGTCACATATTTTTTATATATATTACACACAGTTTCCCTGAAAAGAAGGAATGCCACGTTTAGTTAAAGAATTAATTAGCAATGAATATTTAAAACATTAGTCTGATGTGCATAAATCTAAACTTTAATCAGTAATTTCTAAGAACTTTTAGTATGTTCATTATTAGAATGCTACATAACCAGAACAGAAGATTATCAAATGAATCACTTTCTTATTACAAATTCAAGAAATTCTCTTCTAAGAATTAATATTCTTGTAAACTTTATATGTCAAGTAAAATCACGGAATTTTGCCATGTGCGACAAACTAACCTAAGTTGTTGATTTAAGTGCAACGATGTTCAAGTCCAAAATAACTGTCAATATTGTGTAATTTTAAAAGATAACTTAAAAAAAATCTTGTACTTAAAGAGCATCTGGGATTTACGAAGAATTTGTTCGCTTATGCTTCACTCTTTTTTTTTCACTATTAGCATTTTATTACAACTAACCTAAGATATGGCAAAAGTGTGCTGAAATTCCCTCTTAGTTTTGTTCTCATGTTTATCCCTTTTGATTATAATTGAGTCTAAATTCTTACAAAAAAATGTCAAAATTTTATTTCCATATACAAGTAATAAAACATAAATACTTAACATACATGTGTATAATTTATTAATTCAAGAGATACAATATTTTTTTTGAATAGTTTATAATTAAACATGTGATGACGCAAACATAATTTTTTTTATTTGATAAATTGTCATGTCAAAGTAAGTAAAAAAGATAAAATAGTTCCAAAATATATATTCTTTATAATTTGGAAGTCAAAAAAAAGTATTCACATAAATAGTAAATAATTATTTTCTTTTGTCTTGGGATGATTGAGATAAATTTAATACACGGTATTAAACTTCTACGTTTGCTTTTATATTCAAACATATAATTCAAAATCATCTTTCTCTCTCTCCCCTAGAGGATGATATTTTTCTTATTGATTTATGAAGAATGAAAAGGGTTATTGGGTATTATATGACTAATTTTTATTTCAATATAAAAGTTGAAAAGACAAAATTAAACAAAGTCATAAAAAAGTCTGCTGACAAAGAAATTGTCGATAAGAAAAAAAAATAAATTTGATAATTTTTAGTTTCCTGAGTGTATTGCGAATTTTATCTTTCTATTGGCCCTTTCAGAATTACTTTAAATATTTTTTTTTACTAATTGTATCATTTTTCGTGGTTGCGGGCTAATTTTTCATAAATTTTTTGTCATAAAAACTATGTTTAAAAAAAGTAGCTTAGTGATTAATTAGCATTTATTTCTTTGGAATATAGCTGAACGAGAATCAATTAATTGTATCTTCAGCACTAAATAAAGGAATTATTTATCAGAAACTTTATTATGATGCTAATTTAGTAAAATATCTTTTCAAAAATAATTGTGAATATTTTTTTTCTTTTAAGTATTATAAGTAATTAATGTCTTTTAATTAATCTATAAATTTAATTACTATCAAACCTTTTTAAAAAAGAAAATATTCAATCATTAATTTAAAATTTATTAATATGCCTTTTTATCACTATATCTTAACTGTTTTTTTGAAAGAGTAGCATTAAAAACAAAATAACAGAAAAATGCAAATGATTTATAGGCTAGGTATGATTTGTTAGTGTCGATTAGACCGGGTTCATTAGGTAGATTTCTTTTAAAGACGATGTTCTCATTGGCAGGAATACTTATGGCAATAAAGTTTTGAAATGCGAAGGAACTTTAGTCACGGATTTCTTAAAAAAAATAATCTATCACTGTCACGGCGAGTAGCCTCATTCCTAATGTTTATTTCTAACATAGGTACTTTATGAACCTTTCTCGCAAAGAAAAATTCCAATAAGATATTATTGACATTTCAGAAGCAAAATATTTACAATCATTCTTTAAAGCGGCGTACAAAAATAAGTCTTGTAAATAATCGGAATAAGACAATGAAAGAGGACGTTCCATGATATAATCCAATATTTCTTATGATAAAGCTTCCAAACTGCGTGTCTTTGATACTACTTGCCCCTTATCCTAACACGTATTGTGATCGAAGAAAACAACTGTAAAAATGGCTCAAATATGTAGGTATGATGTTCTTTACCAGTAAGTAGTGGTCGTTAACACGCAACCGATATGTCATTGTCAGTTGTTTTTAGAGGGAAAAAATGAATCTTTAGCTAGAAATTTAATGTTTTCTCAACTATATTGTGTCGCAAGCTAATATTTTCTTCTCTACTAAGAACGCAATGTATTTACAAAATTTAAAGGACTCTTTTTAATATAGTTGGTTTCAGCACTTAAGTTTTATCACTTAAAATATTTATTATTTTATTCATGATATTTATTACTTCCGTTATGAAGATGCACAAAGAAAAAGATAAAAATTCAGCTGCATAAAAGAAACGTTAAACTGTTCGTTCCAAATGAATCGCCTATTTATTCTTTAATTTGAGAATATTTTTAAGAAATCTTTGATTTTCCTTCAAATTATGAATAGTGGTGTGCCCTGTTTGATCCTGACAATCTTAGGTATCATTAAATAATATACAGTTTTGTTGATTGATAAAGTAAAATGTTGATGGAAACACTAAACCTAGAATTTACTGAGTTGAATTCATTCCTTGACAATTTGCTTGAATTTTATTTCTATACTTAATTTCAGTATACAACAATACCTTATTGCAATTTTTTTTTCGTCATTGCACGAATATTCTTAAAAACAGATTCTCTAAGAAAATGTTTGCAAAATACTTATGATTCACTATTTAATTAGTCCATTAGTAATATTTTGTTAAATATCATTCATTTGCCAGCATCAGATTTTTTAACGGTACAAAATCAGGATTATCGTGCCCTTCATATAATTTTGTTAAGTTTTAAGCCGATTGTAACATTGAATATCTGTTAATGCAATTACTATATTTTAAGATTTAAATGTTCGATAGTAAATAATAAATATTTTATTTTCAACAGATTCGCGTCATCTTGAAATAAATTACTTATTTTATAATTATTTTGATTATTTAATACGAAAAAAAAACTTTTAAGGCACATATGAAAAATCATTAAGTATTCATTGAATTTCTATGACCATGAGAAATTCTAATATATCACACTCTTCATTTGTAAGTCTTTAGTTTCTAACTGCTCACTCAAATATATAGCGTCTACGGTAACCATGTAGTCATGGTCGAGAACTTGTGAAAGCCATTGTGCCATGGTTCTAGATAAGATTTAATTAACATCTGTCGTATAGCGGGGCTGATGCCCATTAAAAATTTCAGAACTCCAAATACACACATTGGAGTGGTAAGGTATTTTGGAGAGTAAGACTCTAGCTGAATAGTCGTCCTCGGTGCTTGACTATTTATCCACTATACAAGGTCTGTCACTGATGATTCGCTTGTTGCCTCTTAGTTGAGATGTTATTAATCAAACGATCAATTCCAAGCGTTAAAAACAGATAAAATACAATCAATTGATGAATCATATCCGTTAAAAATAGATAAAACACTTCGTGAGGACGAACCATTACGAATTGAGGAGATCGGTACATAAACTGATAGCCATATTTTCCACGCTCACGCACCGTTAAACTAAGTATCGACAAATTCAAAGTGTACTACACACAGTTACATGACAGGCATTCGATTGCAACTAAGAAATACATTAGTTGCGCATCCATTACTCTACCAACCATGCCATCTTAACTTATTTACAAAGTTATTTAATACTTGAGATGGACCATTACTCTACACCCAATAGAGTTACATCACAGGTATAAGATTCACATTAAGAGGGGATAGATTGTTTATTAACGTCGCTATTGGAAGCAAAAAGAATGCTTTTGGTGATGGACTTCATTAGCCCCTTTGGATCAAGTAATGAAGATGATATCTGAGTTGGCATCTCTCTCACCAAATTTGCAAATGAGCCCCATGTAAAGGTTTCGAGCTCCTAGAGATTTGATGTGTAGCAGCCTACCTATATGATTTGGTTTTAGTGGCACCACAGAAATCAAAAAACTTTCTCGATTGAAAGAATGCCAGTCATTCAGCTGTTACTATTAATATTTTGATGTGATTTATTACTGTTTTATAAATTAAAAGAATATTTTACAATAAGTATCTTAACAAGAATATAACAAATACTATTGGAATTATTATAGAATCAGAGAGTGGCGCATTGCCATTTTCAGCTTTGCTTATTCTTCAATAATTAATTTATTAGATTTTAATATCTAATATTTCAATATATCAAAATATATAGAATTATTAAGTATGAAGAAATAATATGCTTGAAATATAATATAATTTTATATTAATTCATTTATAGTGAATTATTATATTTTTAAATATGATATTTCTTATAAAATAAGAACTCTTTCCTTCCTTTCAATTTATGTAGAAAATAGATTTAAAAGATATTGTTTGTGTTATATAATATATATTAAAATAAATAAGATTTATTACATGAGAATTATAATTTACTAGTATAATTACCTTTTGGAATAAAAAAAATGTTTTTTTCCCTGGTACTTTATTTTTTCAGTAATATCTAACGTTCAGAGTGGAATTCGGGTTTTGCTTTTTCTATTTGAAAATTTGATGAATAAAGTATTTCCTTGAAACTTAAGTTAAAACAGCTAAAAAATCTAAAGAAAAAGTTTAATGATAATCAATATTATTGAATTATTAAATAAAATGCTTGATATGATTAATTATTTCATTCAACTTATAACTTTCTGTTTCTTTGTTCATTCTCATTCAAAGGAAAATTTTTAAAAAAATTAAAAATGAAGATTCATTACATCCGATTCATCATTTCTTCTCAAAACAAAGTACATTTCTAGAAATTGGTACGCAAAACATTTTAATTATATATACAGTTAATTGTATATTCATTTATAGTTATAGTAAATAGAGTTAGTTGTATATTCATTTATACATTTTCATTCATACTATTAACCACTCAAAATAATAATTATAACCAGCACGTGAAGAAAATTGTTTTCTTTCTTATTTGTAATTAGTTCATTATTAAGATTTTGTTCACATTTTCTAAAATATTTATCTCGTGTCTTAATGAATCAACCACAGACCAGGAATAAATTCTATTCCATAATTTTCAAATTCAAATATTCATTATTTTTTTCATTTTTCACACAAGATTCCAAAATAATAAATTTTTCATAGAATTGTTCGTATTTTATGATGCTTTAACATTATGACAAGTCTTTGTATGCTGTTTTGCATATTTTTATGAAATTGGGAATAATTTGTTTTCGTTACATAACAAATTCAAATATGCTCAATCATGATTAATAAATATTGATGTATGTGAAATTGCACAGTTAATAGTAAGAAAAATATAATAATGCTCTACTGCTTAAACTCAATGCTCTAAAACATGTCCGTTCACAAAATGTTTCTTAAAAATTTTATAGAGCAAAACCGTAATCCCGCAATAGTACAAATTTCCATAAAAATGAAAGACACCATTTTATTTCTCCCATGTAAATTTGTAAAACATATCATTATATGTAAAAAAAAAAGAAGTAATCTTTCTTTCCTAGTAAATTTAATTTGCACACGTTTAATCTAAATGCTAACTTTTCCATTTCAGATGGTTCTAAATATTATTTTATTGATAATTCTATATGTATGTGTATACTAATTATCACATTACATATTTTATATTAGAAGAAGAAATCTAAACTGAAAGAAAGAACGGAAAATTGAATAATGAACATTAAATTTTATGACATAATTTTTTATAGAAAAAATTTTAGAATTTATTTATTACGTCAGATATTAAAATCAACTATGAGAATGATTATTTCTTTTTCAGCTTTCACTTCCTATCATCTTTCTTCTTATTTTATTTCCTTATTAAGCAGCTAAAAATTATATAAAATATTTCGAATATAGGTTACATTTTTATGCAAGTTATGTACGATAAGCAATACTTTTTTTTTCGGAAATTTTCATTTTGAAAATATATATATATACGCATACAATAATAATAATACACATATATACGTATACAATAATAATAATACATATATACACGTATACACACAATAATAATAACACAATAATATTATATAGTGAGCTGTGAAGAATACTAATACATATATGTGTAGGTGTTTTATTTATATATTAAATAAAAAAAATAGACATAATTTTAACATATTTGTAAAATTACAAAAAAATTATTAATAATAACTAACTCATTTAAAAAAAATTAAAATTCAAATAATTGAACTATAAAATAGCAAATATTACAAAATTAACTAAAAAAATTAGTAAAATATCCAGTAATATATAATAAAAGTTCAACTTTAACATATTATCAAATTTTAAAAATTATAATTCATTATAACGTATAAAAAACACAAAATTTCTTAAATACAATATAAAAGAAATTTAAGAAGAAAGTAAACACGGTAATTTTAATTCAAAACAAAAATAAAAACAAAATTTTAAAAGAATTACAACTAAGTTAAGTAAACAAATTTTAATAAGCAATTTAAAACTTATTTTATGAGAATACGCTCAGAAAAATATTCATAAAGTGAAAAGATGTAGCTTAAATACTATTTCAGAGACTCATAATAATTTATTTAAACCACTATATATATATATGAAGGAAAACAAGTTACAAATTTTGTTAAGATTTGTAAAAATTATTTATTCTTTCATTGTTCTATATCTAAATCTTGTGGAAGATCTGACAGTTCTTTAGATTGAAAAGAAATTAATATAGACAAATAATTAAAGTTCATCATTTAAATTCATCTTGTAAAATTTAAATTTGGGCTTAGCACATTAATTTCTTATGAAATGTATTTAAACAAATATTATACTGTTCATAATTTAAATCATTTTTCTAATAAATTATACATAAATAAGTTTTTTTAAAAAAATATTATCTCTATAATTATAAATATAGTATCTACGAACATAAACGCATGCAGTGAAAAAATAATAAAAAAAAAGAGACTCATGAGATTTGCATCCCATTCTCTATTACCATTTCAGCTTTAAAAAATTTTTCGAAATCAGATTCAGCAAGTTTTCATTCGTATTTTCACAAAAGAAGATTACAGAAATCATTACCGAACCGAATCATGTTTAATTTATCTCAGTCAGAAACCAAAACGATATATGAGTACATTTTTCCCTTTTTCATCTAACTCTCTTACACGAAGAAGCTTTCTTTGACTCAACTACAATTTTTTCCAATTTCCTGAAGGTCTTTTTAAAGTTACAAGCAAGATGAAGTAAAAGGTAAAACACTGGTCTCGAAAGTGATAACTTGAAGAAAATTGTTCAATGAAGCGTTGTACGTTTTTACTTGAAAAGACTCTCGAGTCAGAAGGAGGAGTCGATACCAATTGTCTATCCGCAGCGCAGATAATCCTTACTAATATATTTTAGGGGCTCGATTTTGTTTCCTTGGAGCAACGAATTTAATGCCACTCACCTTACTTAAACGAGTTAATGGGTTTGAAATTACGTTTTCTAAGTTTCACTACTTTTATCTCTCTGTTTTCTTTTAAGGAATACAAACTTTTTTATTTTTATTTTCGATTCTAATAAAGTCTTTGTTTAAAAAAAATTGCTTTCAAGGATTCAAATAATGTATAAATAAATAACATCTGAATTTAAAAGATATTACGGACTTCTGTACCTTTTTCATAGAAGTCAAAGTTATGGAAGTACAATTACAAATTTTGAGGAACAGGAATTTCAAAAGCATGTCGATGTTAGAGTTTTGCATTCCTTAAAAATATTTGAGTCAAATGTTTCAACAGTTTATATAACGAAAAATATTAACCATTTAAAAAATGATATGTACGAAATTATTAAATTTGATGTACATTGAAATGTATCTAATCGTTTCAAATATATTACACAATCTGTTTTAAAAATTATGCCGTATTACTTTTGAAATATATGAAAGTAGTCAAAACAATTGTAGCAAAAAAGAAAACTACAATTTATTCTTATACCATATACTGCAGCTAAAATTGAATTTTTATGGTTTTGCAATTAGGAGTTACTTTAAATGAACATACTATATCTGTTTGTTTTTTTTTAGTTTATGAATAAAACTCATAGTTATACATAATTATAATTAATGTATTATGATTCCCTCGATTAACGTATGAAATGTGAAGTTATTTCCTTGTTTCTTAAAGAAATATGGTGGAAATAAGATAAATAAAATTTTCAAATATCTGATTTATTTTGCTATCGTTATGAAATATAATTCAGTTTTTCAATGTATTATTTATGTAAAAAGCATTTGTAGAATAATTATTAAACTATTAATTTATATATTTTATTAAAATGAGGGAATTTGATTAATATTTATACGAATTTATCTCTTATTTTAAAATTATTATGTACTTAAATTACATTTTTCTCTTGATGTACATTTCTCTCTTCTAAATCTTACGTAATTCACTTTTAATGTTTGGGAAGAACACGATTCAGAATTTGTCATCATATGAAATTTTCTAGTGTTGAAAAAAACAACACAAATTAAATGATAATAAAAACTAGTAACAAACCAAAATAGCCCTCTTTGAAATCCCTAAATATGTTTAAGACTCGCTACTCAGTAAAAATATATAACTAACTTTTACATTAATTACGACTTTCAATTCATATACACAAAAAATAGATATCAACGAAAATGAAAACATAAAATATAAATAGCTATAACTAATACTGTGATCTATTAACTTTCAACATAAATTAAAGTATTATCAAAATTGTTAAAACGAAAAGAAGATAGTCCCTATTAGTAAACTTGTATTTTCTGTTATTCATCTGTATTGCTATGACATATTGAGAATTTGGTTCTTTTTTAGTGAGGTTTTCTATATTAGTGAAAAAAATTATAATGTAAGCTATTTTTAATCACAAGAAATTTCTGTTTATGTTATTTTCGTTTCAAATTTTTGATCAATTGGATCCACTTTAATATCTCTCTTATTTATTTATTTGTTGTTGTGGTTTTTCCCTTCCTTAATCATTTTTACGAGTGTATCTGAACACTGATGCTAACCTAAGAAAGATACAAGGTATTTTTTTTAAAAAAAAATATTGTAATTTTATTACTGTCTACTTGTAAGATTACACACTTATCTTAGCGATGTTCTCATCTCTTTAAACCATCCAAATAGTATTCGGTACCTTTTCCGTGAAATAATTGTTTTCGAAGGTGATGATCTCCTCATTTGAAAATTGTCTCTGTCCTCCGAGCGCAATTCTTAGATTAGGTTCAAAATGAAGTCGCTTGGAGCTAGATCTGGTGAGTAAGGAGAGTGGTGAAGTAGTTCAAATCGTAATTGGGTCATTTTTGCCATGGCAACCACTGAGGTGAAATACGGTACAATGTATTGGTGAAACAGAATTTTTTTTCCGAAAATGTGTTCATTTGTCCGCAATTTCTGACTGCCAAATAATGATGCGTTGTCTACTCCTGTAATGGTTTTTTTTTCTGTTTGAAGATAATAGATTAAGTCAACTCTATGACTATCTCATAAAACAGACTCCATAACTTTCCTAGCCCCAGAGGAATAAACAGATTTTTTTTTTAATCCGATTTCCCTTTCGCAGTTCACTGTTTTGATTGTATTTTTATTTCGGGCGGGCGTATAATGGAGTGTCCAAGATTCATCTACAGCAATTAATCAGAGCCCAAAGTGTGATTTACTGCACCTAAACTGCGCCAATAGATCATTCGAAATGTTCATTCGAACACATTTTTGATGTAACGTGAGCAAACGCAGCACCCAACGCTCGGACAGCTTTCTCATGCCTTTATTCAATATGTGACAAATATATTCTTTGTACATATTCATAGCCTCAGCTATATATCTCAATTTTATTTAACTGTCGTCTAGCACCTTTTTGTGAACTTAAGCGATGTTATTGTTTGTGGTTGCAATTTTTGGACGTCCCAAACTTTTCTCATCTCCCAAATTTATACGACCACGTTTAAATTCAGTCTCCACACACAGAGTATATCTTATCCATGATTTGTATATACGTATTGCCTTTGAAAAACAATTATTTAATGACAGCTCCGTTCTCGAATTTTTCATTTATACAAAAATACTCACATCGATTCGCTCAAGCGATTGTTAAACAGAAACTGCTCGTGCAAAATGGTTGCAATTTTAGTGAGTAACTGTCAAAAGTGTCCAGCTTTTATTGACGAGTGCTATCATCTTTACGCTAAGTTTGGAAACTTTTCATATCATTCTCGTAAGGGTGTATTTTTTAATTGCTTTACTTAGATACTTTTGAGGATATTTTGAGAGGAAGCATTAAATTACTGTCACTATTTAATGGACTAATTTTAGTAGGATTCACTTCGTAGTAAGACAATTTACTTTAAACACCGTATCCATGTGGGTTTCAAAATATGTAAGCTAAAATAATTTTTTTACAAAATCCTGTTGAAATATTTATAGTTTAATTCATACAAAGTTTATAATTCAATTGACATTCATACGAAACGGTTTATTGAAGAATTTTGAGTACCTGAAATTTAAATTAAAACAATGCAATCATCTGCAACATTGAAGACTATGGAAAGAAAGTGAAGAAAGGAGCTAGCATAAATAAGAACTGAACTTCTTCTTTATGGTAGTCAAATCCTTTCAATTTTGTTTTAATCATATAACATTTACTATAAATACAAAATAGGGCTGAGAAATTTCTTGTTGAGTCTATCTGTGAAAGGCAGGGATTTCTTGGGCTCTAGAAACACTCGAATATTTTTTGACTATTTAAGAATTCAGAAACGAAAACTTTCGCGAAATATGCATCATAACAAATTACAGAAAATTTTAATTTACTTTATACTTACCGCTATATAGAAACAACCGACCTAAATCTACGAAAAAATTGTTAACACTCTTGTTTCTTCAGTATACTATATTTTTGATGTTAAGAATTTTAAGCAACATTATATTTTGAACGACTACTTAAATTTGTTAGTATATAAAATAAAGTATCACGTAGTACATATATAACCTACTTATAAATTGCATATCATCCATCGGACTTCCGCTGTAATAATTTGCCTTTAATTTAATTTTAATAACCTAAGCATTTGAGTCCATTTTGCACTAAAAAATTAAAGTTAAGAGATTTTGCTTCTTTAACCCTTTATTTTATTTTGCAATTCAAAGTATTTTTACTAGAATGTTTTTTTTTTACTTTTTTATTTTGCCCACAAATTCAATTATTTTTTTTTAATGTTAAAGAATGTAATAACGCAAAAACTTTAACACGTTACGAAAAATATGAGTATTTATAAAAATATTTTTTTTTTTTTTACTTTTTGAGCAATAAGAAAACTATTCATTGACATATTCAGAAATGAGTTTTTTTCTATGTAATTTTTCAGTAAAAATGATAGATAGTTTTTCATTTCTTTTTCGTTTAAGGACAAAATAAGTGACATGAATGTAATAAACATATCAGCCTGAACTTTACTGTATGCATGATTTTTACATATTTTGCTTATACATTATATCACGTCTTATTTGAAACTGACTGTTGTATTTTCACGATTGTGTGTAGGTGTTTCTATGTCCTATTGATTTAAAAAATTCAGTACTTATGATTATAGAATAAGTAGTTATTGCTTTAGAGAATTAAACTATTAGTCTATTTTAATGTCTGGTTAAGAGAAATATGAAAACCATAACAACCTAAGCATTAAAAAGTAGTTTTAAAATTCCCATTTATAAAATTTTGCTTCAAATTCCTTTTTTATTAAAATGGAAATTTCAGGTTAATTGAAAGGTAATAATTCAAATTTACGACCGAAAATGTTGACTTTTACCACAAAATCCTTTTTTTTTCCAAAATGAAAGTTTAGGTTAATTGAAAGATAATCAGTCAAATTTACGAATGAAAATGTTGACTTTTACCCCAAAATCCTTTTTTTTTTCAAAATGAAAGTTTAGGTTAATTGAAAGATAATAAGTCAAATTTACGAATGAAAATGTTGACTTTTACCCCAAAATCCTTTTTTTTTCAAAATGAAAGTTTAGGTTAATTGAAAGATAATAAGTCAAATTTACGAATGAAAATGTTGACTTTTACCCCAAAATCCTTTTTTTTTTCAAAATGAAAGTTTAGGTTAATTGAAAGATAATAAATCAAATTTACGAATGAAAATACGGAACTTAATAAAAATAAATTATTTTTTTAGATATTATAAACTATGTTATTCAAATAAATTAATCAATTAATATATAAATATTATTTAGTTCTTTTTGAACCAGTGGCCTTGGAAACCTTGTGGCTGTGGTCGCGAACTTGCTCTGGCGTGTCATTGAGTTGTGGATTCGTACCCTGAGCCAATAAATATCCGACATATAGCGAGGATGATGCTTATTAAATATAGTCGAAATCTCAAGTCCTTCCATTGGTTTAAAATTCACAACGGTGTGGAAGTTAGGAAAGAGAGGTGCTTTCTCAGGTATTGAACACATCTCTCAAACGGGTTTCAAAATTACGAGGTTCGTCATTTTAGTCCTCCAGTTGCTTCTCAGTGCGATTTTAATTAGGGTTCACATCACATCACTATTTTTAACTATTACACCTTAATATCAATTTTGATTTGTAGCGATGAGTTAGTTATTAATTATAGATTAAAACCGGGATTTTGTTTGTAATTAATTCCATCAAAACCAGTCAGATTAACTGGTCCAGAAAAAATGACATGTTTTTCTTAAAAAGTTTTTATGTATTTCACTTGGTATGTGTGTGTATCAATGTGTCATCAAATTTCCAATTGTTAATTTAACCAATTTCTCCTCAAGCAAGAGCTCTGAAACTTTGGTAATCGTTCTTACTCACCTATCAATGGAATATTTAGACATTTCTGACAAGTTTTAACTAATATTTCAATATTATTTTTTAATAATGCAGTTTAGCACAACCACTTAGGGCGATTTCAAAAATTGTCGAACTTGGTAGATTTTTTTTGGCTGAACGTTAAGTCCGCGAAGCGTACCAGGGTAGCCACATTTGGCAAAATACCACCAAATAATTTCTGTCGTCAAGGGTTATTGGAAACATTCTTGGCGACAAAACATTCCAACTGCATTAAATCTTTTAAACTGCATTCCAACCATTTAATTTACCGGATGAAATAATTAATTTTAGTTAGTTTTAGCGTTTTTATATATTTCACTTGGTGCGTGTCTGTCTGTGAGTGTATCAGTTTGTCATCAAATTTTCGATTGTTAATTTAACCAACTTCCCATCAAGCTAGAACTCTGAAACTTAGGAACTCGTTCTTACTCGCCTAACAACGCAATACTTAGACATTTGCGACAAGTTTTGAATAATATTTCAATATTTTTATAAACTTTGCCATCATATAAAAACGTTGTTTTAAAATAGAATTATCCTTTCTTGTTATATTTTTCTTCTTCGTTTCTTTCAAAAGTATTTAAGCATTGATTGCAATCAAATCTAAAATATAGAATAAAGTATAAAAAGGATATTTTTGCAATTCTGCTTTCCCTGTATACTTACCAACATCTGCATCTACTCCATATTTCATTTTAGAAATGGATTGTGTCCTGTAATCCATCAAAATCATCTTCAATTGTTACAATTTTATACTATAATAACTTTTACTTACTATAATAACTTTTCTCTTCGTCCTCCTTTAATAAATAAATGTGAACACATTTTTCATCTGTAAAGAAGTAAGGCATATTATCTCAATCGCTATTTTTGTTTCGTTACGTATGATAATTCCTCATTTCTTACAATAATTCACCAAATTTATTCCGTTTGACCCCTGAATTCATTCAATAATTTATTGAAATTTAAGTAGAATAATTTTAGTAAATTCTTTCCTAGTCGATATTTCAAGAAAAAATAACGCTGTCTATTTTACAGATTATGTATACGATCACTTTAATTTTTTCACAACATATACTCCATGATCATACAAAACTGTATGATCTACTGCTAAAACTATTATTCAAGAGTTATTTTTCAAAACAAGGTGGGCGTCTGTTATTGTGCAAGTTCTTACATTTTCTTATATATGATTATCTACAATCATTCAAAATGCACTGAGAATATCATCAAATACAATATTTCGTTTGGAGTAGCCCATCCTGAAGTATCCATGAAAACAATTTATAACGGTAACCTTCTAGAAATACCATCATGTAATAATGACCATATAATTACGTATTTGCTGCTATTTCTGTTTTTTACAAGTGGTTTTTATCATTTTCAGTAGAACTTTAAACAATTCGTGTTCTCACTTTTCTAATACTAATAACACCCCTTCTATCATCACTAGTGTTCATTAATACATTATTATTTTTAATTTCTTCCATTTCTCAACATGATGATTCATCTCAAAAAGCAATGGCTCCAAACTTTCGTGTGATTCAGGTACAGCGCATGTTTCATTTATCTAGAACAAATTACAACGAACTACACGTAATAAAATGGAGTATATATAAATTATATTAACATATTTACTTATTGCTTTTTACAATTCTGAAATATAATAACATACCTGTAATAGTTTATTATTATTTAACATTGGTAATTTCTTTATCCTTTTAGAATGACTGTATAAGTGCTGTTTTTTCATCTTTTTTTCCACAAATCTTCTTCTATTTTGATCCTTTATTACTAGTTCGTTGATATCTTTCTCGTGAAGTATTTGTTTGTTGAGAATCAGTATTTATAACTAAAACCGCATTTTCAGATTCCGAGGAGTAATAATTTTGTGCAGATTGTGTAAAAAGTGAGCATTCATCGGCTGAAGTTAAGGCACTTCCATCTTCTGAAATATATTCTTCATCGGATAAATCCAATTTTTCATCTGAACCAGATTTCGTTTCAGGTATATTTTGTATATTAATGGAAAATTTCTTTTCCTGTCAAATTTATTTTACCGACAGTTCTTTGCGACATTACGAGAGAAAATGTATGTCAGAAGAGAAATAAATTTTTAATTTGAACGAAGTAATTCCAGATAATATTCAATCAAATAAATAATTTCACGTAACTCGCAGGTGTTCTTCTACTCTCACCATGTAGTATATACCCCTTTCATCAAATCATATTCAAATAACCGCGAAACGAATTTCATGTGACCAGCAGGTGTCCTTCTTCACCTGCCCTTTCCTTTCTGTCCCTTTTTATCACATTCTTGAGAAACGAAGAACAAACAGTTTGCATAGAACCAAATATACAATAGAAAATGCAACATAGAATGTTACTTTTGTTCAAATGACAACAAAATGACCGCTGTCAGCCTTTTTAGGTATAAACACTTATAATATTGATATTAATGAGCTTTTTTTACCTTATCTTTATGAATAATTGGGAAAAGTCAATGAACAAAAAATAAATAAAAAAATAAACACAGTTAAAATGATCGC
Organism: Nephila pilipes; assembly: GCA_019974015.1. Classification (NCBI taxonomy): domain Eukaryota; kingdom Metazoa; phylum Arthropoda; class Arachnida; order Araneae; family Nephilidae; genus Nephila; species Nephila pilipes. The sequence continues at coordinate 385,503 of BMAW01035594.1, read as the reverse complement.
TTAAAATTCGTTTGCCGTCAAAATGACCACTTCCGTATTTCTAGAGTTAAAAGTTTCTTGCATGAATTCTGAAATGTTTCTGTCCGCTAAGAAATGCCTTTTAAACGGGAAACATTATGCCCTATACGCAGCCTATAAAAGTGGTTCCTACAAGAGACAAACACTTAAATCTTACAGAATGACAAGTCAACGGAGCAAACTGGTGGTACATCGAGTCAGCAACTGTTTTTCGTCTATCCAACCAACCGTGATTTCACGGAGGGAGACTTCACCCATTTTTTTTTATTTCTTTCGAGATGGAAGAGTGAAAATTGGTGAGGAAAAACAAAAGAAAAAGCTTTGCCGTGGTAAGGCTTGTGATACGATATAAAATGGCAATTAAGCGAAACATATTTTCTCGTTGATGACCAATGAGGTTCTTAAAAGCTTTTCGTTTTGAGTAGAAGATTGTGATTGTTGCACAAAAATCGGGAGATTGATAAAGTATCTTTATCTTAAAACCGTAAATTTCTAGTTTTAAGGTCTTTTTTCGTATAGAAATGTTTCTATGTTTTTCAATACTTTAAGAGTTCTCATGATATAATTAATGTTAATGATATAAATCTTCCTATAAACAATATTCGTAATTACATATTATTAACCATGATTTTAGTTAAACTTTGTTTTTACTATGACAAAATGAATTTTTAAATATGTTATGTTAGAATACATGATATATAATATACCAACTAAATAATATAATATTTAAAATTAGTAAGATACTGGAATTGAAACAGGCCATTTATTATAAAATAAATTTAAATGACTTTGAGGGATTTAAACAAAAACTGCTCAAGGTTGAAATGTTGCATTTTGAAATTGATTAGACTGGATTTTTCACGGCTTATATTGCTTATTAATCTCGAATACATAAAATTTGAAAGCGTTCAAAATAAGTAAATTTTAGAAGATTGATGCAGAATGTTGTGGCTGCTTAAATAATTAAGACCGAATAAAGTATGTGTTTAAACTGTCCAGTATAAACTAAGAAAATAAAAAACTGTTAATTTTCTTAAAACTAAAAGATTCCAATTTATTTCCTATCATAAAGCTAACACGTGTTTTAAAAATTATCATATAAGTATGAAAATAAGTAATAAAAAATATTTAAAATTATATCTCAATAATAAATGTTATTAAAATATTATAAATTCATAAAAATGATATATATTCTGTAAGATCAAGTCAAGGTAATAATCTAGACAATTGTTATAAAAATATTTATAAGCAAATAAGAGAAAAGAGAAAAGAATATGCAGAAAAAATGAAAAATTCTTTAATAACGTGATAGTAACCAACAAAAACAAAATTTATATAGCTATATCAAAATAAATGAAATGTAACAAAACTTTAACAGCGATGTTGAACAGGAATAAAAATCAAAATACAAAATGTGAAATTTCGAAACCTTGTAAAACACTGAAAATATTTTCACGTTGCGTAACTGTAAATATGTTTTACGCAAACGTTTTCATTCTTGTTACGAGTGTATTATACATTTTTTATAAATGAATATGTTGAGTTCGAAAGTCTGATATTATTCAAATTAGAGCGTATTTTAAACATCTTCCTTAGATAAAAATAGACAGCATAAATTTTAATTGTTACGAACATTCTTTAAAAATTACGATTTTCTTATTTGACTTTAAAAATTATAAACCCCTATACCTTCATTTGTGAATAATGAAATATCGGAATGGAATGTTTTTTATAGTAAGTTAGTATATTTTTGTATTTATTTCTGTAACGAATTGCATTTATATGTAATATAAAATTCAATTATTTTACATGTAACTACGAGAATAATTTCTAATCGTATTTTTTTAATTATTTAATCGGTTAAGTGCACGCTTTAAGATGGATGAGTAAGAGAAACCTTTTATTTTCTTTAAAAACAAATAAAAGAATATCGGCTCTAATGGAAGTTTTTTTTAATAAAGACTGAGCAAAATCTATTATCCAAAGACTAATTAAGCACTTTCGCATTGAAATATGTCAATATTTTACTTTTACTTTTATTTTAAATTCAGAGATTTGTTATTTTGAATCTAATACGTGAAAAGACTTGTTTTATTTGAACCATTTCTTCTATTTTCAGTTGGACAAATAATTTAAGTCAAAATGTTTTTAAATAATTATTTTCTTTTTTTTTAAAGTTTAAGTTTCTATTTTTTTCATGTAATATATCAGCTCTGTAAATGATGATGTAACTTAAAAAAAATTATCCAGAGATTTATATTGCATAAAAAATTCCAACAAAACAACCGAAAATGTTTATATGGTATACAAGTATATGGCGCATGAAGTATACATTGGTGTGCAAAATATTAAAGAAGAAATCGAAAAATTAGCATTTCAGTGGAACGAAGAAGCGGAGAGGGCAAAAAGACCAATCAGGGGATTAATTAGGGTGAGGTAGAATATGAGGGGATTTTCAACTAGACGCAATGCAGTAGTATCGCAGTGGAATACAGCAAAGCCTTTCTGGGAAAGAAATTGCTAGGCGTATATCAGTTTAAACAACGTCGAGTTGCAGCCTCAGTAGGAAATGTCGAACAACAGAGGACATTTGGTTGATTTTACTCGAGATCAAATCATAGGAAAGATAGAGGAAGTTAGAATCATGACTGGTATGGTTGCGGAGTTCAGGATTGCTCGCAGCTTCATATTGAAGCTGATTCAGAAGCATATTGTTCCAAACAAACTGACTGCTCGGTGTCTTTTGATCACTAATAATTTAGCATCAGCGTTATATAGTTAATGCAAAACAGTTTTTTTTAAAATAGTATTTCGTGTAAATATATATAATTCAATAAAATGTAATTTCCATTAATTTATAGCAGAATAGTCTTGATTTCTCTAATGAGATTTGGGAGGATTAGTCGTTTCTCACGACTCGAAAGGGGAAAGTTGTACTTTTAATTTGCGAGAATCGGTAATGAATTCATTATATCGGTACACCCACACCCACATACATACACGCATATATATATATAACATCAATCAATAACTCCTGAGACTAACATTGAAAACAACATTTTTGCAAAATTTTTATTCATCAACATAACACCTTTGTTAATCAACGAGGTGATACAATCGTTCCAACGCTTTCCACACACACACACACAAATCTTTTTCGCAAGAAATCTTTGTTATGAGTAACATAAACAGCTTGAATCATCGACTGTTGCTGTTTTGTTCCATCGAAAGCACCGCGGCACCCACTTTGAAAACCTTTTCATGAAGGATAGTACCACACTTCCATATGATATCTGTGTCATCTCACAACTCAATGACCTCTCTTCATTAGATCTTTCATTATAATTTTTGTCACTTCATTCACATTTTCCGGTAACGGCTTCCACAGTTCTACCCGAGCGTTCCGCGTCGTTTGTCAGTACGATCGGTTTAAATCTCGGCAAACCACCGACAAATCGTTGCTTGATGGACAAGTGTTAACATTTTTCAAGCCATTCGTTTGCATGCGTGCTTTACCCATGTAAAAACAATGTTTTATCAGAACGACAGAAACTTTGTTTTTCCATTTTTTAAACTAAAACAAAACGACTTTACCAACCTCGATAACTCACTGTTTCTGGATCGATCGATCTAAATTTGAATACCGTTCAGCATGTTAGTACTCAGAAAGACCTGGTTCTGTTCCGAGCTGGCATCTCTAAGGTCTCGGAGTTATTGATTGATGTATTATATATATATATACATAATGCAGCTCGTCTGAATAATTTGGGTCCCTAATGTAGCCTGTCAGAACAAAATATGTTTCCAAAACGGCCCTCAAAGTCTTTTGGGTGGGACAGATCAGCTCTAAAGTATACGTTCCAAACATTTTTGACTTACCACTGCATTTCTCAAAAAGAAAATCACTGAACCGCCCTCGATAAAACAATCTCTCATTAGCGTTTTTTCAAAAAGTAGAGCACGCTGATTAATTTCCTCGAAATTAATAATATTATTGAGAGTTTTCAGATCTTTAATAAATAACGCAAAATGCTTCAGAAAGTAGGAAAAGGAAGAAATCACGAAGGATCCTTATTTTTCCCTCTCTCTTTCGAATGCATTTATTCCATGCAATTAAAATCACTATTGTAGAATTGAGATGAAGAACAGGAAATTCAGTAGGATTGACATGGTATTCGGAAATTCGTATCAAAGAGTTGACAGTGGCTTTAATGATGTCTTGGTCTATCCAAACTTGTAAATATAAGTTTTGTTGATTGAATCGTAACATTAAAACTCTGATTCTGGCGCAATACACACGTTTTCATTCATTCCTGAATTAGTCAAAAATGTATTTGGAACAAATATACATATAAGGAACTAATACCTGTTATTAAATTTACCAATCATGCCTAAAATATTATTTATAATTATTTATTGAAATAATGTACTCAATAATTTTTAACATTAATCATATTTTTCAGCAAGTTCTTGATAGATGTTTCCTTAGTTGTTGTAAATTTGCATTGAACAAAATTAGTGAATATTTCTTCAATATCCAGTATACCAATTAAAATTATATTCCTTTAATTATTCACTTTTAAAAACATCCCAGAATAGGTACTTTCAATATTAATTTTCTTTATCAATAATATATGTAACGCGATATCTAATTGTTAAATGGAAACTATAACAGATATATATGACATAAGATACTAACATTTAAGTCAGCATGCTCTTTATTACAAAATTTATCACATGAATTTTCATTTATAAATAAAACTAAAAACTCCACTTATCAGAAACTAAATTACTAGCTAGCAAACAGGATCCGGAAAGTCAAAAAGCAAACGAAAATTTCTAGTTGCTGGAATTCTCATCTTAATTTAAAGTAGAGATAAGATCGGAAAGAAAACTAAAGCTTACCGGAAAGACAACTAAACCCCGTTTACTTAAAAGTAAAATATGGAAAAAACGTATTTTGCTTTAAATTCTTTAAAGCTTTTCTGCCTCATTGCTAAACAATTTTTAAAGACGGCGTTCGGCAAAAATTCGAAACTCAAAAACCAGAGTTCGCAGCAGCGAAAATGCAATTTATTTACAATGCAGGGAGTTAATCCCAGAGGAATTGCACGGAGCGTCATGAACAACTCTAAAGGTTTTTTTTCCGAAACCTGAGGAAAATTAGGTTATTAAATATTTTTAAACTCTGAGGTAATGTTTTTAAGACTGGCGTCAAAAACATTTGCATGCGGAATTTTCCATAAACCTCTTCTATATTAGAAACTGTAGCTCTGTGCACTTTGTAACTTTATACAAATTCTTTATTTCATAAGCTTTAAAAAATATAAATAACATTTGATATTCTATAAAAAAATGAATTTAAAAAAAAAAATCGGAAACATATGAATATCATAAAGTAATATTGAATTGAAGACAAGTAAATAAATATAATAAAAACTAAATGAAATGGTTATTTTTATGTCATGAGCAACGTTTTGCTACATAAAAAATTTAAAACATAAAGATATTTTAAGCAGTAACGGACATCGTATTATATTAATACTTAAGATAGCCTTTTATGATTTTCTAAACAGTAATGCATTCACTTTTTGAATATGACACTTTCAATTAAGATTAATGTATGAACAAAATTAAAGATATTCATCTGTATTATGATTGAAAACTACATACAGATAACATTTGTAAAGGAGTCTACGTCATAGTTACATAAGCAAATTTTATTTTTAGGTAACAGTATATTTTCGCAGAAAATATTTTTGAATCAACGATATTTTTTCCTTAAAAGTGCAAATGTAATATCTTATGGTGCTTCAAAATTAGTGTTGTTTATGTGTATTTTTACATCAAAAGGGCATTTTATACAAATTTAAGCAAAAATTAAGACTTTGTAAAAAACATAGTTCCTCAAAAGGAAATAAGTACATTGACATATTTTGTAAATTGAATAATACAGAATATAACCTTACCTAGGGAATAGATTATTATTTTGTTAATAAAGCTCTTACGTAGAAATATATGGTAACACGAGCTCTGAACAGTGAAATTTTCTGGAAAAGTTATTGTAATTTATCCCTTTAATGTCATATAAATAACTTCTACTCAATATAAAATCTTTAGAAATGTCTGTGCTATATATCGGTATTTGAAAAAATATACACATTAAATATTTCAGGATCATTAATGCTTAACATTTTGAGATATTGGTTTTGCAGTAATGAAAAAAGCAGACTTTAGAGTCTTGACGATCATAGAAATTCATGATCAAGTAATATATTAAAACAGCTGAAACTCAGCTTTTAAGTAATATAGAAACAAAATTTAAACACATTTTTACAGATAAATGATTGAATTTTAATAATAAATCAAAGATAAAAATCGATATTTTGATTAAAAACTGTGCTTCAAAGGTGCACTGCTACTTTAATATTGTAAATAATACTTTTTTTAAATAGAAAAATAAAAAATTTTACAAAAGAGCACTTGCAAATATTAAGATTGTATCAAATATATGAATAATTTTTATCTTGTATTATGTTTAGTAAACCCATTTTAATTCATTTCATTTTCATATTATTTAATTTATTTGCTTTTAATTAAATTTTTTTTTGTATAAAACAGAACCATAATTAGAAATGTAGTTAATAATTGTATAATTAAAAAAAATAATTAAAATATTGAATTTTACATAAACTGGAACTTAGTAATGCTTAAATTGCCCCGTTTTTGTTAAACAATATAAATTTTCTCATCAATATTTGACCATTATTGATATCAGATACAGTAAAAGTTTAGGGAATGTTTACAATAGGAAAATAAGATCATATTTTAGATTTTATCAAGTAGTAACAACAATTTTTAATTTTACAAACTATAGTTCATTCTCAATCCAAAAAAATACCCAAAATTTTACCATTTATGCCTTTAGAAAGTTTCTGAATAGGGATCTATTATTTACTATAGAGATATTTAAATCAATTAAGAATAATACAGCCCGAGAGGAATTTTTTGCTTGAGAGTCCTGTGCGGACAATTCAATGCATAAGGAACTAATCGGGATAAGATATACCAAATATAAGAATAGAAACATTATTTTAGAATATGGCGGTTATCACTATCTAAACCTTGATGATTATTCAATGCTTAAATTTAGGAAGTCGCTATGTAGTACGAAACACTTTGATTTGTTGGATTGTTTTATTAACGTCGCATTAATATTGGTAACGGACCTCATAATTTTGAATTTTAATCAAGTGAAGAGGGAGATAACTGAGCTGGCACCTTCATCTCCAAACTTCCACAACACTTCTGGAAGAACATTGGATCATGTCCGCATTTAACATGAATCAGTCCAGCTACACAGAGATTTTTTAGCGATATCAGGTCTCAAACCTAAGAATCAACGAAAACAATGTCGTCTGCGAGTTTGTGACCATTACTACAAGGCTATCACTGTCTCGTATTACTGTAAATACAAAGCAAAGCAATAATAACGAATTTAATTTTTACTTCGAAGACACAGAATAAAAATACTACGTTAAAATAATAGGAGAAAAGCACCCAACCTCCGGATGAAATAAGGAATCAATATTAAAGTAGATTTTATTTGAAAAATATAAACAAGTAGCAGCATCGAAGAGGGGCACGATTATTTTAATAGATTTTTGTTGAATTATTGGAATTTTATGCAAGCATTTAGACAGGTAAATAAGACTAACAGGGACACATTTAGAACAGCAACTCATTAGTCAAACCCAACTGAGAGAGAGAGAGAGAAGGAAAGTGAAAGATACAAAATAAAAATCAATTCATAAATATAATGTTAATGTCTACAAAAATCAGTCTTTAGGGAAATATATCCACTAGATCACTGATAATTACTTTTTCTAAGTTTAAGAAATTAAATTGCTCCGATGGCATACATAATGTTGAAAACGTTTAGTTTTTAAAAAATGCAAAATTTTCATATCATGTGTAATGATGTAATCTTTTTTACATATCTTTCATTATCTTGTTTGCTGTCATCTGTATGGTAAATAAAAAGAAATAATTTTTCTCATCGCATTGTGTTATCGTTTGCCTAAATTGTACCACGCTAAATAATAAATCCATATATATATGAGTATAATTTATCAGAAACCAATGCGATACTCACTTGGTAAGCCATATTTTCAACTATATAATTATACGCATTTTTCCTCTTAAAAATGATACTCAATTAAAGAACATAAATAATCTCTAATGTTTTAATTAATTCATAAAAGAAATGTTTTAACTATTGTTTTAGAATAAACTGAGACTTAATTTTATTGCCTTTTTGTGTTGCCTAGTTTTCATTAATATAGTTCTAATATCAGTTTTCAGTATAATAAACAAATGCTTGTCATAAGCTATGGGCACTTCTTAAATGAAAGCAATTAAGACCACTGTTTGAAAAGGTCAACAAAAAATGCCTGAAAAAGATTGGAATAAAACTATGAAAGGGGAGCTCTCATGATATAATCCAATATTTCTTCCGATAGAGCTTCCAAGCAGTGTGTTTCCGAGATTACTTGTTCCATATCCTGACGCGTGTTATGATCGGGAAGAATGAATATAAGAGAAATGAAAAAAGTGACAAAAATTGTAGTATGAACTCCACTAGAAGTAAGAATTGGTCTTTGACACGCAACCGATATGTCAATGCCAGCTGTTTTAGAAGAGAAAAAACTGAACCTTGCTCTATAAATATAATATTTCTCTACTTTCTCCTCTAATATTTGAATCAGTTATCATTCCTCCGTTTGGTCTAGGTTCACATGCGGTTTTCAGAGTAGCAATGAATCAATTAAGGTATTTTTTTTACATCCCTAAGGGATAATTTTTTTTTTATAAACTGTACATTATTTTGCTTTTGAAGATTTAGCCGAAAACTAAGTAGCTATCAAACTATACATTGTCAACCTCACACATAAATTCAATCAAAAATCAATAATAGACTAATTATTTTAATATTTGATTTTTTCACTTTGGTAAACGATGAACCATTTTCAGTATCAAATGATATTGATAAATGCTAAATTGTGAAACTTAGTTTCAGTTAACCTATACAATTATTTTAACGCAAGTTATTTGTATGTTAATATTTCTCATGTGAACAAACACATTTTAAATAATTTTAGGCACCTTTAAGTACATTTAACAACAGCAAAAAATAACATAAAACCTAAATTTTATAGCAATTTCTTCTGAATCCTTATTAAACTAAAGTTTGTAATTGTTTCAAATAACTTTTCAAAAAAAAGTAATTTAAAAAAAAATTGTCATAAATTTAATTTTTTTTTTCTAAAATTCTTCCTATTCGAAATACAATTTATAAATTCCTTTTTTATAATTGAATTTATTTTAACATCAAATCATCATTATCATAAATGTTATAAAGACATCAATTACTATAATTTTTATACAATATATTTTATAACTCAAAATTGTCGTAACATTGTCTATTATGCAAATATTGCACTTAAGAATTAATCTGTAATAAATGCATTTTCATTTTATTCCCCTTAAGTTATTTAATTTAATATAAATCTTTCGACTGTGTTTTATATTAATATAAAACTATTTTTATTACTAAGTATTCTTTCAACTAAATGTTCTCTAATACTCTACTCTCTATGCTTTATGTTACAATGTAACCCTTAAGCTTATTAAATATACGACTGAATTTAATTCTGTGAAGAATTCGTAATATCAACTTAAAAGAAATTTATTATGCTCATACAAGGAGAATAACATAATTTAAAGCACACTTATCCCTGAAGTTTCATTAATTAACTGAATTAGACACAAACGGAAAGAAAATATCAAGTTTGCAAATCATTAATCTAACAGTTCTGTCATGAACAAATACGTCATTTTCTGTCGGGGGTTTTACTAAGTTACGCTTATTCATAAGAAAGTTAATGTTTTGATAATCAATATTTTTCTTGAATATATTCTCTCATCGAATAGTTGGGTTGAACTCATAGCTACTCTTTTATAATATTTATCCTGTTTTAGATTTATTTTTACGTAATACATTTACATGAATAATAATTATAAATGTATGATTATTATTCAAACAAAAAAATAATTAATATTCAAAGAAATTCATTTTCTTAGTTATGTCAAATTAAATACTGATTCTTACAGTACTGAAAATTTATAATAATAATTATATATATATATATTCATGGTTAGAACTTTTAATATAACAGGAAAATGTTTTTTAAAGATTTATTTAATCTTGTTAGGATAATTGTATATAATACATAAATTCAATCAAATATACGTCTTATGTAGGTGTGAGAAATAATTTTTTTGTCCTTTTAAAAATTGAATTATCTGTAGCATATAATTATTCTAAGTTTCTTTCATACATCTCTTAGAGTAATTTCCTTTTATTCTAACAATAAATCTAATTATAGCTAATTAAAAATTTCTTTGTGATGAAGATTGAAAACATACGATTGTTATTACTGTAAACGTAAAAATTTCTTTAGTAAGATGGAAATATTTTATACATTACAATGATTGTAACTCTAAATGTCCGTTAAAATACAGTCTTTCTCGGTTTTTATCAGATAGTTTCTCATTTGTGTTGAAGAAATTACATGTCTCATTTTCTTACTCACATAATGCTTTTATTCTCACGTAACTTATAATATATTGTAATGACTTTTCTTGCATTAAATTTTGAATAAATAATTTTGAGTCCATTTTTGTTCTACGGATTATAATGATGAATTATATCATGCTCTGGATAGATATTAAATTGCGAGGTATGCTTGTACATAATTGTGATGGATAATATGATAGATTTATATATCATTTGTAGACTTATCGAAAAGATAACATATTCAATGATGCTTGAAATCTATATATGAAAAATTTATTTTTAAGTTATGAGCAGCTTTTAGCAGTGTATCATCAATAAGATGTATGATAAAAATGAATATGATTTATAATCTTAATCGAGACATATTACGAAATTTATTTTTAAGTTCGTTATTTCTAACTGCTTTTGAAATATTGCAGAATTGGGAACATATATTCATTGCTCTGAAATATTAAATGGAATGTAAATAATATAAAATCATTACTTGCAGTAATTTTTTTTGCTCCCTGATATTTTCCTTATAACTAGGTGATTCCCTAGAACTTTTTGAAGTTTTGCTCAACTATTTTTTATGAACTGATTATTTTCGTCTCTTTGTTTCGATACGAATGATAATTTCTAATACTACTAGCATAAAAATAAGTAGAAATTAACATCAAAAAGTGAAATTTCTAGATGTCAAAAAAATTTATAAAAGTCTAATAGTTGATGTCGTTTTTTATTCAATCATTATTCTTTCTATAACCCTTACAAATGTAAAAGTGCTCATAATTACAAAAAGCGTAGGATAATCACTATTAAAATATATTTAATTTAATTTTAAAAAAAATAATTTGAGTTTAAATATAGAAACAAAGCAGAAAAAGATTAGAATACATGCACATAAATGCATGAGTACAATATTTACTTAACTATTATTGACTAGATATTTTTCACTTTTACAATATGTTGAAAACGGAATTTTATTAATTAAATGTATGTATTTCTGTAACTAAATAAAAATATTCTGAAAATGTTTACGTACATGAAAGTGGAGTATAAGTGATAAATGTATTATATAGATAAACCCCGTAACACAAAGCAATTTTATAATAGGGTTCAAGACTTCAGGAAAACCGACATACAACATGGCTTCGTGAAGCACAATTTTCAGAATTAGAAAAATCTCCATGTAACACTTAAAGCTTTTTCAGCAAAAAACTCAAAATTTAGGAAATCCATCGTAACATTGTACTGTATAAGAGCCCTTAATTTCAAAACATTAATAGATTTTTTTTTCATTTGACTATGGATGTCGAATAAGATTTGGATAAAAAAATTTAAGATTATTAATTGCAAAGAAAGCATTTTGTAGTTAACTTACTTGAATCCTTATTTTATTAGTTAATTCGAAACACTATTTTATAAGTTTTTAAAAAAACATTATTTTATTGACTTTAGAATCATTATTTTATTAATTTAAAACTTTGCTTTATGAAAGAAAAACTATTTCATATAAATTAATAACCAATAATTTTGATGAATATTTTGTTAATAAATAGATTTCTTCTATTTATAAAAATATAACCATGTGCATGTAGCAATTTCTGAAACCTAAGTTCCTTTTTGCAAACTCAGCTTTTTGAAAATGTAACAACCGTGTTATTAAAGTTGACTTAGTATTAAATAAAAATTAATTTGAAGAAAAATATTTTGCATGCACGTAACTTATTTTACGAAATTAAAGTTTATGTTTCGCCATTTTGAACTAATAAAAAACAGTAAGGATACTATGTAAATACATTTCCAGATAATGTAAGCTTAAAAAAATACAAACTAAAAGAAATTTTATCTCTTTAAAATGAGATTGTAGTCATTAACTTTACGATTCGTTCACGTTTGAACATTATTAATTAAACAGTCTTATATATTTACAATTAAAATCAAAGAGAAAAGTTATCAAATTAAATGTGGACTACAAGAAAAAAATTATAATTATATTTTCGTCTTTTATAACTATTATATAGATTTCGATAATTTATGACGTGTGAAATTTTTTAACTTTAAGAAAAATTAATACAACTCGAGCTAAAGAGAAACATTGAAACTACTATGCAAAGAAATTCCCATATAATTTAATACAAAGAAACATAAACTGAAGCATATTTTTTTCTCTTTATAGTAAAGACAGGGGAACAAGTAAACATCCATATTTTTGTTTTACTAAGACAGGCCATTTATTTATTTATTTTTTCTACTTTCAGTTATGAGTTTTTCTCCAGAAAAAGCTCAAACTGCTCATGATCATTAATTCATGTTTGTTTCAGCCATGAAGGAACTAATACCGGGAACAATGGAAGAAGCCTCGAGCAGCACTTCAGTAGTAGCCTTCGTTGGTACGCAGAGGAAGACAGAGTGCCTCGTACCTTTTTGCGCTGCCGAATGTTTCACCCATTACACGTTTTGACACTTTTTCTTCTCTGATCCTCTCTTTTAAACAGTGAAACAAGACGCAGAAAATCTCAGACACGAAATGTCCATTAGCCCCATACCAGGGCTGATGGTTGTGACGTGTCACCGGGGCGTTTTAGAGAAGGGCATCAGTCATTATATAAATGGGCCTGAATATCTACTTTTTTCTTCTCGCCTCCTCTTCAGGGGTGAACTTTAAAATTTATAGCGAGTGGGATATGGAAGAATGCCATAAGCTGTGGGATGAAACCATCACTTTTTGGAAAAATGAGTTGAAAGATCCCTTGATAGCTGTCCAATGCTAAGTATAATGTAAAATTCTTGTAAATGTAGTGAGAATGAGTCAACCAGCAGATTGAAAAAAAAGGAATATAATATCCCAGAGAGAGAAAAAGTAAACTAGTAGCGATAAATTTAATAAAACTGGGTTAAACTCCCTATAAATCGCTGGGCTTATTGGATTTGTTTGTTTTTGGAGCAGTCAGATATGCGTTTTAGAATTATTATTTCATGAATCATGATTGATGCGTAAGAATTATTGGAATGCTGAGTTAGGGAATAGCTAAGAGATATAATTTTATGAAATTAAAACTAAAATTTCATAGGATCAAATGAATTCTACATCTTCTTGAGCCCCAAATAAAATTTGTCTATAATTCACTACTTTTAGAAGAAGTAAAAGAGAAATATAAATACAAATTGTTAAAACTACTCATGAAATCAACTGAATCATCATAATTGATTTTTAAAAAAAATAAAGGTTATTGATTTAGAGTTAATTCAAATAATCGAACATGATTTTGAGGTAGAACAAGAAATTAGAGCTGTAATATTTTGTGTAATAAATCCTAGTATACCCTCATTTGCTTAGTCTGAAGTAAAAAAAATAATAATAATAAAAAAAACATGCTACGCTATTCGTTTTAAAATAAAAAAAAATCTAGCAAAAATATTTTTTCAGTGCATCAAAATTGAAATTAATTTCCTCAAGCATGATCTTTAAGAGTGTTCATGTATTTTTATAACCACTTTTTGTTCCTATATATATACAAAAAAATTATTGTTAATTTATTCCTTTTAATGTCTCTGTGAGACTGTTTTAAGACTTGCTGGACAAGTGTCGGTATGAGTTTTTGTTTGGTGTAAAAAATGCAGATATCAGTTTGGCCACTAAAATTTAAGCTAAGAATTAATTAACTGCGAAAATATTATGTACTAAATCAGACAAAATAAGGAGTCAGAATTTCTTAAAGATCAGAATATTCTAACTTACTCGGGATAAATGTTCTAATTACGAATAAAAATGAACTAATTTCAGTTGAGATTAGAATTAACTTATTATATAAAATAAATCGGTGCATTTTTGTGTATAGTTGAATTTCCATAGGAGCTATTTTTAAACTTATAGAAAAATGTTTTGTTGACTTACTAAATGTAACAGATAATTTTTAATAAGCAATACGATACTTAAAATACACTTGGCCACTATTTCAGTCTCTTACAGTGAAAAATAAATTTTAAAAATTCCTTTTTAAAATGTAAGGCTTAGACCTTAAGCATGTATAATCTTTGAATGCATTTACAGTTTTATTCATGAGCTGGAAACTGAACATTTTCCTTAATAGTGATTATTATTACCTTATGAAATTATGTTTTATAAAAAATATTGCTTTACAGTTATACTTTTGGCTAGCAATCATGAAAAAAAATCAAATTGAGACACGTAAAAATGATCCATGACATTTCAGTTGGTATATTACTCGCCAAATTTCTGCTGCATGCAAATGTTCTCCGTACCACATTTAAGTCAATAGTCACATATAGCCTAACATGTACTTATAATTCGTTTGCTGCACTCATAGATTGACAGTAATATTGATTTATTATAATAACATGATTATTTTCCTGATCAGTGAATAAATTGTTATTTTATGTATAAATTTTAAACGTGTGCTTAAGGAATTATAGGGATGAATTGAATAGATTAGCTTCCATTAAAATATTATATACTATTTTGGAATTTTCGTATAGTTTTTTTTTAACTTTTTTAAATATAGATAAAATTATAATTATTTCGATTAATACAATTGCAAGTTTTAATAGTGAGACTTAATAGGTAAAATATTCTCCGTTTTGGGGGGAAAGTGTCTTAACAAAGACTAATTATTATTACAAAATAAGGACAAAAATAATCTTTGCTTATAATGAGAAATGTGGTATTAGGAATGGGAAAAATAAGGCAACCCACTGTAATATTATCCATTTATCATTTTTCCTTTTTCTAAGAAATCCATGAATATGACGCCTTTCACATCTCCAGAAAATCTTCCCTTATTAATGTTTCCTGAAGATGAGGTAGATTTCGCCTTTCTTTTACCATATTCGACAGAAGCAACTCAATGCTTTGATCATTGGATCATGTCCGATGCGTAATGATGAATCCATGTAACACAGATAATGACAAATCGACGTGGTTGAAATCAAAACCAACATATGAATCCGTATCAAATTTGAATTACTTTCTTACAACGATAAATGCTGTAATAGCACACATATAATGCAAATATAATATAAAATATTATATCTTATAATAAATTTCTAAAATATCTAACTTGAGAAAATATTTAATCTGCGCTACGAATGTTCTCCTCTAAACATATTAAGAAAGAACAAAACTTAAACAACAAAAAAAAGAAAAGAAAAGTAAGGGGAAAAAAAGGAAAAGAAAAAAAAAATACTTAAAAGGTTCTCGTGAAAGTGTAAAACGAATTTGACTTTAATAATGATCCAAAAAAATTACATTAACATAATTTGCCCCATAGAATATCATTAATACATCCCCTTAAAGCATATACACACCGAACTAAATTTTAACTTACTTTATATTTTCAATGTTTCTACCCTTAAACTTTTTAGCGAATTTAATTCATTTTATATACCAGCACTTCATAATACTTTTGAAAAGGGAGCTAAACTTAAACAATATACCTTTCTTGGGATTTTTCATATAATTAATTCATGTTTATTTCATGAATTTCTGACACTCTTATTGTAATTCTTTCTAGTTATATTTATTAACTTTACTAGCTATTTCTTTATGCATATTGATAATCTTTAGCATGTTTAATCTCATAACCTACATCACATTTTACAAGATATTTTCAAAGTATTTAACTACAGATTTCTACAATCCTAATATATTTTTCTTACCTCTGGTAAGCAAAGAAAGTATTTTACAGTTCCTGTAGATTTAAAAATAAACAGTAGTCTTTAATATAATAAATTGTAAAGGGGTAAAATTCACAGCAAAAAAAATCATTAAAATCTAATATTGTAATATACAAAAGAATAAATAATAAGCAGTATAAAACTTAATCACCTAACTCATAATCCAGATTAATGATTCAAGATCTCTACTCCCCTTAAAAACCATACAATTGTCGTAAAAAGGGTGTGGTGTTGGGAGTTTGTGGTATCTTCTGTCAATTTTAGGATTAAATTAACTTATCAAATCAGATCAATTAAGAAGTTAAAAGAATTTATCTTTCTAAGTTAACATTATAATTTAGAAACTTTTACAATGTACTTGAAAAAACTGGCCTTATAAATAATTGAAAATGTTTACCAAGCATTTCTTGAATTGATGTTACAACCATCTCAAATGTTTTATTAGTTATTTTAAAAATCAAAATAATGTTCTCTCTCTTTCTCACTATACAAGAAACCATTTTTCGTTTAATTCATCATATATATTCTAATATATATATTTTAAGGGGGAAATATTTACTATACAAACAAAATAATAATGGATTTGTTGTCAAAGTATTTGGTAAAGCCGTATACTTTGAGTAAAACACCTTTTCAGTAGAGAAATCTTCTTAGTGTCTTAAACCATATTTTTATAATACGTTAATATATATTCTTTTATTAAAACATGGAAATATAAGAGACATTTCCATCAATTTGCTAGAGTTTTTCCCATGATATATGGTTGTATAAAGCGAAAATGTTCGATAAAGAAGCGTTTCTCTCATAAAAACTGTTGCTCATCTTACCCTATCAATGTATTATCAGGAGCTCTAGCAACATCTATGCAATTATCATAAGGATATGATGCATCAGGCGCATTGCGTATTTTATTCATAAATAATATATGTATGTTAGTAGGACAAATAAACTACTATTTGACTTATATTTTACTTAGGAACAAGAATTCGGAAGGATTTCAGTAATTGTTCTTCTTGTCAAACAGGATAGTACTGATCACTTTCTTTCGAGATTATTACATTTTTTATATACCAGATAAATGATTAAGTAATATTACAAGAAAAATGAGTGATTCAATGATTCTTTCTGTTACAGTAATGCCTTATGTAATTGAAAATACAGAATGCTTGATATTCTTGTTGTCTACATTGATACAAATAAATGCATTCAATATTAATCATAAATTAAGAACTGATTATGATAACTTCTCTAATATAATAATACTTTTATCATTTGAGACTATTTTCCCCTTGTCTTAAAAACCTGAATTGAAACATATTTTAAAACGGAAAGTCTTTTGATATTAATGTAAAATTATCCATGTATCAATGTATATATTTAGTATTTTTAATCATTACAAAAATACACATGTTTTTTTACATTAATATGTAAATTTCGGAATGCATTAAGCATTATCTTATAGGAAGCAAGTATTTAAAAATTTCCGGTAATTAAAAACCAATAAAGAAATATGATATTAATCAAATAAATATTAAAGTATCACACTTTCTATACACTGGTAAATTCTAAACTTTTAAAACAGTATAGGAGATTAGTCTGTATGAAAAAAATTGTTTCATGTTTTTAGTATTTTTTACATGAAAACAACTTTGAAAGTATTTTAAATTTTAATCAGGAAATAAAATTTAGAAATTAAGCATTTTCTATTTATGTTGTAGTCTATATTAGAAACAGAATTTTTTAAAGGATTTTATATAAATCTTACCTGTTTACCTGTCTTTACCTGTTTGCATAGGTAAAAAATTGCTACACTTGGTACATTTTTCTGCTATTATCTTTATCTAATGAAAACAGAACGAGTACGGAAAAGTCCTATTCCAAAACCAAACATTTGGATTTTATATGGCTTTTTCATTTTTCAATTACAATTTCTGAATAATATAATTGTGGCATTACGCATGTGTCAACTAAAAGTAAATCAGTTGGAAAATGAAGCTGTAATCCTTCTTCTAATGCAAAAGAAATTATATATTAAAAAGTTTTCTATCTTATATATATATATATATATATATATATACATACAATTTGTAAATGTTATAAGTTCTAATTAAATAAATTTTCAAGTATGAAAAACTTAGAGAGAAAATAACTATTTTGATTTTTTTAAAAAAATGTATGACGAGTTTGATTTGAATCATAAGATGCACACACTTTTTATTACAGACCTATTTGGCTTATGAAAATGAACACTTTATTTTTATATTTTCTGTTTTAAGCATGCAATGAAAACAATTGTCTGTCATTATTAGAAACAAACTCTAACATTTTGACAAAAGGACTAATTGGAATATTGTGAATATATTTTTGACTGAAACGAATATAAAACTGATATTCGAAAAAAGTGTTTTCTTAAATCGTATAAGTTTTCGAGTTATTAATTTCCATTTTTAAATAATAACCATAAAATACAATGCTCTTTTATTACTTAATAGATACATGTATTTCTTGTATTATATGGAAGTGGTTAAATTTAAAGGTAAATTACTTTTGAATAACATTTTTGAAAACTCTAATTTTATTTTTTGATTAAAAATGCTCTTCCACGAAACAATTGGGAAAAGATAATTTTTAGTTTTATTAAATTCGCTATTTTAAATTAAGACCATCTAAATAAAGTCTCTTAATACATCTCATATAAAGCATAAATATTTTTCAAATGTTAAAAGGCTTCTTGGAATTAATTTCTCTAGCAATTTGTTTTTCAATAAAAGATATATGAAAGAGTTTTCTAAATAAATCAAATGTTCTTTTGATTATATGACTTTGTGATACATTTTAATAAAAGGTTATTTTCGTTCAAGTTATATAAATCCATTTACTCAGCACCTCTTCAAATCATAAGTAACGTGATGAAAAAGGAAAATAAAGCTTTTCCACATATTTTCTATTTTATGAAAAATGAAATAAATTCCAGCAACACTAGCGTTACTAAATGACTTACAGAAACACATCAAAAGGCTCTTACTGGTGCAATTCCTATTTAACATTTTTCTTTACCTATTTAAATATGTAAGGTCATGAATTATTAATGGAAATATTTCGAAAAAATGAGATTTGTATAAAATGGTTACTTTTTCAGCTGAAATATACATTTGTCATTAGAAAAATAGAATCAACTAATACCATTAAATTTGTTTATTTGGAAAAAAAAGTATACAAAGATTACTGTTTTTATTTTGTATTGCTTTTTATTTTGTATTGCTTTTTATTTTATATCTTAAGCTTTTTTGTTAATACTCAAACTGTTTCCTTTGAATATTATAACAAAATATAATCCATAATAGTGATACATTATTACCGCTTGTATATTTTGATAAATAAGGTCTTTTTTTTAAAAAAAAATTAATATTCATAAGGTAAAACTTGCATCGTTTTCTTCATTTGGAGTTTGATACAAACTATTAACATGATATTAAAGGAAAGGAAAAATGATTCGAAATAAATATTTTCATGGGTACACTTAAATTCTTCCTTAATATATCATTATTTGAAAATATTGTAAACACGTTTTGAAGTATTTGTTACTATTAATTACTCTAAATGCAATGTCATAATTATTTTACTTTACTAATGTAGAAAAATTAAGGATTTTGATACATATTACTTATGAAATCTTAAATTAATTTTTAAGAATTTGATAAGGAATGAGAAATTCACAAATTATTAGGGGGAAGGGAGAGTGAACGAAAATTGGGGTTGTTGGACAATTTCATTTAAAACATATTCTTTTTTTATACTGAGAATTGTGAAATAAGTTCACGTTTAAACAAGCCGCAAATCGAATAAAAAGATTTTAAGTCTGTTTTTGCGTAATTACTTTTCTAAAGTCACATTTTCTGTAATTACTGTTCAATAAAAATTCAAATCCTTCCCAAATCTTTGAATCGAAAAAGATATTTTTAATATATTTAAATATTTTTCATTACAACAGTAATATATATATATATATATATATATATATATATATATATATGTGTGTGTGTGTGTGTGTGTGTGTGTGTTATTTTTATTAAATCCAAAAGCTTTAGTATCCTAAAAAGCACTGTTTAATTTCAATTTTCAATAATAAATGACAAAACTGTATTGCAGAATAAAAATTAATTCTTGCACTTTTGGCTCCATGCTCATCATGAATGGAATTTTTGGCAATAACTAAATGATTAACGTCTTTTTCACCATTCCTGTGGCCTTGATAAAAATGAATCAGGACTTAAAAATAGTATACAATAGTTATTTCTTTAAAAGGATAGTGGCAAAACTTAATAAGTTATTAATTGACGATCGTTAATATTAGGGGATACAATGTATATAATTTTAGAACTTATTGAATATGGCCTCTAGATTTTTGTTACTCTATTTAGTTTTAGCAGGGGAAATGGGTAGCAAAATCGTCATTGTATAGTACTCTTGACCGGCAATAATTCGATTAAGCCACAAGTTCGACTTCACATTTCTTATAAACCTGCCATGTGTATGGGGATGGGGGAGAAACATGTTTATATCTTTCGCGGACAAATTATTCATACTGGTGAAGTGAACTGTTAATTTGTCTCCATTGTAACTAAATATAAATTCAAAATTATTTGGATCATCAAAAATAATCTTAGTGTTGCTTCTAAATGTGTTAGCAATAAACAATGAAACAATCAATCAGTTTAAGAAGATTGTAGCTTATTGCGTGGATTTTATTATTACATCTTGTGAGCACATAATATCCATATTAAGTGACTATAACTGAATTTTCAAAATAGGCTGATTTACTAAATCAGGGAAATACATTTTGCTTATGTAACAAAATCCATGTCATTATAAATGAATGGTGTTGCGAAATTCCTACTTTGACTCAGAAAAATTTTGTATAAAGATACCAATAAAGTTAAAAGCTTGAATATTAATAATGTCATAATTTAGTTCAAACGTAATTGATTTAAATAAACTTTTATTCAATTTTCTTAAAGATTCGTTTAAACTTGTTCATTGAATTATAGAATGTGCTGACTAGATCTACTTCGCAAAAAAATCAATTGATAACTTATATCTTCAATTACTTTACAGAGATCACACTAATTTTATTATTTTTTAGAAAAAAGTAACTTTATACACATCATCGTATGTGAATTTGTAATAACAGTTGAAGAATGTTTTTGCGGCAACAAGCTGTTAAAATGAATTTCGTTATTATGTCAGTTCTTGTTTAATTAATTTGGTCTAATTTTAAATTATACAGTTTGAATCTCATTAGTAAGTAATACTGAATTTTAAATCCTTCAAAAAATATATAAACATGTGTTTCTTGAAATTTTGAGCATAATGGCTGAAAACATATAGAATTCACGATTTCAGATATAATCGAAAAATGATGCGTATAAATATATTTCTTAAATAAATCCGCATTTGACGTAAATCGTTTACTGATAAAAGAAATTCTTGATTTTTCAAATAGAAAAATATTAGAATTTTAAGGTCTAGACTTATCTTCGCCATATTATTGGATAAATTGTTTCTCTGTAAATTAAATTATGATGATAGTCTCTTATAACATGGAAAGGTTTCTCATCAGAAGAAAAACTCCAGCTGAATCTCAGAAATATAAGATTACTTTAACAGGTAATTAATACAAAAAATATTATTTTGTTTGTCCGTAATTGGGTTGACAGAACTCATAAAATAATTTCATATTATGTGTCATATTTAACATAATATGCTCACGATAGTATTATAATTTTATAATTAGATGCAATCTGAATCAAAGTAATTTTTCGTAAAACTTTTTACAGCAATAATTTACAAGAAAGAGACAAAATCTATTGGAATAAAATTAAATAATTTTTGGAAACATATTCATGTTATGCATTTAAATAAATTATAGTAAAGTTTACATAACTAACAACTAAACATATTATTTGTTTAAAACTGAAACATTTCATTTGCATTTATATGTTATTGCTGCTGTTGTTCCGTGGGATTAATATTTGAAAGTTAAATGTAGCTCTTATGTTATTCTGAATATTTTGCTTAGATTTTTGAATAGAATGATTGAGATTAGACATTTTAGAGAAAGACCCATATTTGGTTAATATGCGCCAAACACTTGCTTTAAATACATTATAGGTAGAAAAAAATAGAAGGAAATGATAAAAAATGGTTTACAAGAAGGAGGATTATGTATCTAGAATAAAAAAGAATGACTATGGTATACCGAAGTGCGTTAACCGTATTTATAAGGACAGTAAGCCTTACGAGAAAAAAAGAACTCTGGGACACCGATTTTTTTTAGAGAGCTTTAACATTTGAATGTGTCTATAATATATATATATATATATATATTTATTTCACGTGAAACATATAGTTTGAATGAAAAGAATTCAGATCTTTGAGTAACTAGTAACTGTAAATGAAATTTGTGACTGATGTAAATATCAAAGTCCGAAACAAAAAGTAAATAACTACACATAAAAAAAAATATCACACTACCATCACTTAGTAAAATTTCTGTAACGTTTTAATAAAGCTTATAAGTTGAAGAATTTCATTTTTTTTTACAATAAACACACACACTATTACTAAGTTTGCTTATCTGCATCTGTTTTAGATGCCAATATTTTTTGGAGTAACAGTTGTTGATTCTTAAATACCAAAAATATTATTTGGTACATTAATTTAACTTCACGGAAGTATGTTTATAAAAATTTCCGTTACGAAAGAGGTAAGTACATTCGATTCGGTAAGACTCGACAAGAAACGCCGGCTGCGATTCCGTGATCATGACCACTCGTCTACCGTGGCAAAGTTAATTATTACTTATAAATATATCCAAAATATTTCTTATAAGCAAAAGCATAAATTGTAAAAGAAATGTTTTGAAATATTTGAAACAATAAATAGAAATTTTATCTTTATTCACAGTTTAAAATAATCTAATCATAATAATGTAAAATTATTAGCAGGATAAAAGTTATAAAAAAAATCTTCGCTCTTTTTAAATTTATATGATTGATTGACTTTTAAAAAATATGTATAAATAAAGTCATTCTTGTGAGTCAGCGTAATTAATTTCACAAATCATAAATAAATATTTGTAGGAATTTATCACTAACAAATAGTGTCCTGTTGTATCTTCTTATAAAGGATGGATCGTATTTGATGAAAACGTGTTTAGAATTTAATTAAATATGTTTTAGAAAAGGATCTGAGAGTCAGGATGGATGTTTTTTTTAATGTTTCTAAATTGACATTCATTTATTTATCCAATTAAACTGTATTTATTTATCAGTTATAATTTTTTGTTCAATCCTCCAATGTGTATTTACTTAAAAAATCATTTTGAAATAATCAAATTACTTCATAGTACTTAATTTTCAAGGAGACCATTTAAAAAATACAATAATGGGCTTATTACTATTTATGAACTTTATTGTTACAGTAGTTAACCTATGATTAAGTGAGTGTAATTGATTATATAATATTTAGTACAACATCCAGTTTGAGATTAGCTACGCCAAATAAGATATTACAATTATATGATTGAATAGAAATATTAATCATAGTAATGCATATTTAATTAATGCGATGGAGTATCTGTGATTCAGACATTTATTTTGATACAAGAAAGTAATAAAATCAAGAATTAAGTGATGAGAAAACGAAAACTGAGTAAACTAACTGGGCTCTCCTGATTACGTGTCACTCTTGTTCATTCAAGATCACATATCCTGTGAGAAAATAATTCGAGTATATAACAAAAGAAAATTCTATACTTGCGTAAATAAATAAAATCACTTAGTCGGAAGATTATTAGTGATATTTTGTGAATTAAATTACATTAGAAATATTATACTCGATATTAAATTCTGAGTTCAAAAGCAGTGCATATAGAGCATTGGATTCCTTAAGTAATACCATAAACACACATAATGCATATTAAAAAAAAGAAATTTTAATAATTTAATTAATATATATAAGAGCATATTATGCACTTCTTACACTGTGTAGGATATATAAATTCAAAAAGTGTCACATTTCATAAACAAATGGAACAATAATGACAAATATATGCATATTATAATTTTAAAAAATAACGTAATAAATTATTTTAGAATCGTGAAGTAATTTTATTCTAAATGTAGTTTTTAGTTGTTTAAATAAGTCAACTGTAATATATAATTTATAAGTATTTGCAGTAATCTTAAGACACATAAATCATTTTATATTTGAAGTAGAAATAAAACGTTTCTGAACCAAATTTGCATTTAATTTAGATGGCATACCACGATTATATTACACTGAAAATATTCAAATTAATATTGCTGTTCAAAATTTTTATCTAGTTCTGTTCGACCAGAATTAGATTCCACCATATTCTGAGTGTTTACAATGGAAAAAATATTTGTTAAATTTACATATATTAGGATTTTCTTGAAAAGTAAGCAAATTAAACGTAAAAGACAAATTTATACGAGACGCTTAAGAAACATTTTTTTTTCGTCAACTAAGACAGCAATTTTAAACTTCATTTGTTAATTTAAATTTAGAATACTTTTAATAATATTTTCATAATATAGAACAGAGCATGAAAATCAGAAACGATTTACAGAAAAAATATCCATTAATACTTAACAAATTTCACTTCACAACTGCATTGAAAGTATGCCCATTTACAATTTATGTGACTTTAGAAACGTCTATAACTGAATACCACAGTAAAAGTAAATGTAGTAAATTCCCAGAGCCTAATTTAAACCATAAATGCAGTACTTTTCTTTTGTTTCCAATAGCAAGATCAGTTAACTGTAAGAAAGCAAAGTAAAACTTCCTTTAAGTTAACAAGTTTCTATGATTCACATAACAGTTTTAAAAATACGATGCAACAAATTTAATGACGAATATTGTTAGGCTTTAGAAAATTCATTTCTATAGTTTTTTTTATTCATATCATTTTTCTCATTTTGGGATAAATAATAATTATCTACATGTAAGTTATTTAAAATTATTAGGGTTTTTTGAGACAATAAAAAAAGTAATTCATTAATTAACATTGCTGTTTAATGTTGTAAAAACTATTTTGAAAAAAAAAAATTAAACTGTACTTTCCGTCAAATATATATTAACTTACAAATAATTTAAAAGTATAAAGATTATAAAAAAAACAACGTTTAAGTGATGGGTTTGTAAATTAAGAATATCTAAATTTATATACAAACCATAATGAAGCAGCTCAGAAAAGTTACCAAGAGAACGGATAGAAAATAAGCGATTCTTAGTGTTATTCTGGAACATTAAGGTAATGAAGGGGGTAAAAGTAATTTAAACGTGGACTAACACAGTAAATTAAAAATATTTGTAACCTTCTAGCTTTAGACATTAGATTGACGTTAGGAAACTCATTTGTGATATTCAAATTGGTGTTTTCGTAATTAATTTGGAAGGTATTTAATCTTTCTCGAAAGTTATAAAATGTTAAGCCCAAGAGGTTTTAATATTTTCAAAGTCTAAAACTCTATTATGAACTACCTAGAAAACTAAGACTTTTTTTTCTTCCTTTTCCAGATATCAATAACACAAGGCGAGATGCATTAGGAAATATGTTGTAATAAAATGAAGTATGAGATTGGTTTTGTTAATTTTTCTTCTTCACTTCTCTCCTCATATTTACTTTATTATTCCTCATAAGTTTTATATGCTAGAAGCTAGATAAGCCAAGTGGAAATTTTCGACCTTATTGATTATGAAACCTATATTTCAACTCCAAAATGTTTTTCTACCTAATATTAATTTATAATTCCATTTAACGATAAAATTGCACGCTTAAAGATAATGATTAAAACAGTTAAATGCATTAAAAGTTAGTTTCTCTAAAAAAATAAAATTGTGATTGACATACGTATTTATCACTTACTATAAAAACTTATACTAAATTTATTTGCTTATTTCTTTAATATGTAACATAAATGAAGAAATTCCATTTCAAATGATATTGTTACATTGACTGTATTCTTCTAAATTATTTTACAACTGACCTATTTATATTAAAAAAAAATATTTGTTTGTATAATTTTGAAAACGTATATTTTATTTGTGCGCATTGATACACATTTCTTTTCTTTCACACTTAATACTAATTAAGGTTCGAAGATTTTAAGCTAAACGTAAGAATTCAAAGATATACATTTTTACACAGAAAAAAATTAAAAAAAAATTAATATTGATATGTCAACTACATTTCTCGAAAACTTTTATGTGTCTCTTGCTGTTTCTAATAAATATAATTTTATTTTCAGAAAAACGTTTTTGTTGGTATTGATAAACATTTCTAGTCTTCTTCGTAAATGATATTGAAATTTTATAACTTTTTAAAGAAAAGTATCATGTTTTGTTAAAGGTAATTTAAAGATAAGATAGTTTTGTTAAAGTATTTTTATCTTACTTATATATTGAAGAATTTAAATATGTAATAAAATGTTTGTAAAACAATGTACTCCATTGATAATTATTGATCTTTGGTAAAACGTTAATTACTCATTTTTCACGTGAATTTTACTATAACTATACTTTTAGATGCTTCATGTATTCAATAGAGATAAATAACTTTCTTACCTTAAAACTCGTTACATTTTACTTTAAAGAATTTCTTTCCCTTTTTTGCTAGCCATAACAAACACTTAGAATGAAAAAAAGTCATGACCTGACTTTTATTTCTTTGCTTAATCAATGAAACAGATTATAAATTTTTTTTTGTACTTCAGCTGCTTTTGGTTACTTCTAGTAATTTCAGTCTTTTTAGTTAAGCTTTTTATCCTTGCTTGTGAAATAAAGATTACGTCACGAGCTCTTTTCTCTTATTTAATTAACATTTTCTTGAGTTTTGCACTGATAAATACATTAATAAATTAGCTCCAGAATAAAACTTTCTGGATTTTATTATTATTTATTGTATGCTACATGAAAAATAACTTTTACATTTATTTGTGTTATCCTTTCTTTTCCTCTTCTGTTCTAAAATTCTCTTATGTTTTCTTTTTGACAATGAAAAGAAAAATTATGTCCTTTTGTAATTACAATGCAGCTATTTTTTATTTAATAATTTAATCTAGGCTATTGTAATGAATGGTAAACAGACTTTTATTAAAATTTAGTTGCAAGCTTTAAATTAAATTTTTTATTGATGTAAATATTCTACCATTTTTTGGATATTTATTATTTAATCATGTTTAGGCATTTGCAAATAATACGCTCTAGAACAAATGCATATTTTTAATATATATTTCTTTCTTTAAAATGTACAATGACTAATATCATGACGTGGGCGTAACAATTAAATGCCTTTTAAAAAAATGTATTTTCTTCTTTTTATTATTTCACAATTTAAGTAGTTAAAAAAAATGTTCTCTTAATTATTTTTTTCTCGGCACAGTCATTGGAATTTAACCACAAAAACATTTTACATAATAGTAATATTTGCATAACTTTCCAATAGTGAAGGTAACCATGTTAGCATAGTTGTAATGGTCGTGCACTCTTGTCTGGCGTTGTTTCCTCGAGTCATAAGCTCGATTCTTGATGCCTCTAAAAGGCCACATTGAAGAGAGGCTGATTCATGTTGAATGTATAAAGGCTCTAAGTGAGGAACCTTAGAAAGAGATATATCAGTTCAGGTGCAATTCTCGTCACTTTATCAAGGTTGAAATTTACGAGGTTCGTCATGAATAGACCTTTCTGTTGCATCTAAATGCTGTGTTAATAATCAGTTAATCAATTCAAATAATGAATGGAACAAAACGTTCTAAGAACAAAATTTATAATGAGCATTTGTGGCTTTTTTTTATTGCTGTTTCTTTAGATTTATAATTGGGATTCATTCTTAACGATACAAAGAACATTTCCACTTTCCTTATCAAACATTCTTTTAAATATTTGCCTTAGTTAAAATATTAAAGCTATGCTATTTTCCTATTAAAAATATGAGACAAAAAGATGAATTTGAATAAGTTAGACAATGAAGATTTTGTGAAACCTTCAATCTTTATTGAACTTTTAAAATAGTCTAATGAAAAATTTGCTTCATTTGAAAGATATTACAACATATATTTCCAGCTTATAGGTGAATGTTTTTAGACAAAAGAGTCTATTAGTCAATTACCGTAAGATCTTGACTATAATACGCACTTTTTTCCCACATTTCGGTCCGTAAAAATGAGGGTGCGTATTGTACTCATGTAAAAATTTGAAAAATAGGCTTTTAAACATCGAACAGCGAATGTGCAGCAGTTGTAAGAGATTGTTGTATCTCGCGTACTGCTCAAGTGTTTTTTTACACAAACAGGAACTTACGGTACATGTCGTCTACGCGTTCATTTTACAACAGCTCCCTTAAAATAGCAATGACTCTGATAATTTGACAGTATTGTTTGTTTTGTGTTAAAATTTAAATTTCTTCTATCGAATTTGACGTTTTATTTTCTTTTTACTAAACATTTCAATTATGTTAATAAGTATTTGTGCAATTTTAAATAAAGTACTGAAACGTTACGGATGCGTATTATATATTTATAAAGTTTTATTTTTATTAATGGTAATTTTATTTTTTTCCAAACATTTTGTGCCAAATCAAGTAAGTGTATAATAAACGTGTGCGTATTATAATCACGATCTCAAGGTAACCTGGAGAAAAAGGCATCTTCAATTTTCAGCAGATGAAAAGAGTATTATTTATCGACATCGAAATTCATCGCTGAATAATATAGGCCATTCCTTCCTCATATTCAAATTATTTTCAACCTTTTTGATTAAGTTGTAAAAGATAAATTATACATAAATTATGTATACAAGCTTTTTTTAATCAAACATCGAACTTTTTTCAGTACTAATTTGTCATTAAATTACATCATCTGAATAATACTTTATTAAGGCATTTCTTAAAAGTCGGTTCATGAAAACTATTGAAATTGATTTTGAGATTAATTTACGTTTACTTGACTTCACAAAAACGAAATTTCTTTCGCTTAATTCTAGAATTATGAAAATATGGCAAAATGTAGATGATTCCCTCCCAGTTCTATGTGGTGTACTTAAAGAAATGAAGAAGTTTGAATTTTTGCAAAATATCAATGAAATAAGTTACTGCAGCTTCTTGAACCAAAATAATAATAGACATAATTAAAGGTACATGATAAATAGGCATAGTAAAATAATAGACATAATAAAGGTACGAATTCAGTAAGATAAAAACACAATAAATTAAAGACTACCTGAATTTATGCTTACAAACTATTTATTTCCATCTTAGCTGATTCATTAAGTAATTCTAGCAAAGAGAATCGCAAGTAACATTTTAAACTGTGGCAAAATTAATTATTATTGATATTGGTTACAATACTGATTAAAGTTAGTGGAATAGAATTTAAAGCTGCGACCTTTGCTTTTGTTTTTATTGCATCATTTTATCAGATATTATTCTAGAGTATCTCAGTTCATAGCTAGGAAATCCATGAAAATATGCAAGACTTGAAACGAATTGTATTATTGACATCAATGCTTCGCTACATAGAATTTGTTCGATGGAAATTCACAAAGTAATCAGTTACTTATAAAATTAGACAGCCGAATATTTCAACTACTATTTTTATCAAATAATAATAATTAAAAACCAATATTTCTTTTATGAATGTAGAGCGGAAACTTTCTAGTATTCTCAACCAACGGTAATCAGAATATTCTCCTTATCTGAAAAACTGCAATAGAGTGTATTCGAGTCGTGAACAAATGCAGTGTATCCAAATCTAATTTCAGCTATCTGACAACTATTTTACCTTCTAGCAATAATGTTCCCTTATCTCCAAACTTCTCGCAGCATGTAAACATACCCAATTTCGCTTATCTCATCTATCTTATTTATTTCCTTTTTACTACGCTTTACTATGTAACATTGTTAATTTAGACAAATCTTGTCTTATTCACAAGTTGAGGTAAAAATAACGTCATAGAGAAACTCAAATGGTGAGTTCAATGGAAATATGTTGTTGAACCTGTTAAGGATTTTCTCTATGATCATGTTCATTTAGCAGTCGAAGAAAAATGATAAACTAAGTGAAGAACGATGGAGGCTCATAAAGTATTGTTTTTCTGAGCCATGAGTACATTAAGCATCGAATAATCATAAAAATTTCATGCAAAATCTCCAAATAATTTTTTAGAAATCTTTTTGAATTATATTTCTGTACAAACGAAATGAGAAAGAATACAATTCGTTAGAAATACAGTCAGTTAATAAAAATTAATTATGAAATCAAAGAATTAAAAGTAAAATTATAATTAAATCACTTGATTAAAATTGTTTTAAATTAAATAACTTAAATTTCCTTCGAAAGGAATTTTTTGTATGAAATGCATAAAGAGTCTGAGAAACAAAGCAACAATTCATTTCTTAATTTTTTTCAACTGAAATATAATTTATATCTTGCTAAAAAAATTAAATTTAAATCGAAATCCAATTTGTATCAAAATGTTAGGATTATAATACTTTCCTTAGGATACTAATTTATATAATATATCGTAATCATGACAAATATCAACAATAGAAATTTTTTGATACTTTAATAAGTATCATAGAAAATAAAAAAATGAGATAAAACAATACTATATACAATCTAATAATCCTTACACTTCATTTCTTCTTGTAATAAATACATATACTACCAAAATAAAAAACGTTTTAATAATTTTTTTTTCTCAAATAATTAGACTGGTTTCTCCGTTATCTTCGTTAGCAAAATATAACGATTCACAATGCTGATACCATAGATCTGCACCTTGAAGATCCAAATATACTCTTAGAATCGCTTTACTTCTTTTTTGGCATTTTGCCCGAGAAGAAGAATTGAATTTAATACTAAAAATGCAAAGAAAAGTTTCGGAAAACCAAACTCAATAACTTCTTTTAATGCGCATAAGCTTCGCAAAAACTAATTTAATCCTAGCCACCCCCACAAATAAGCCATTTAGTGACTGTTTGTATAAGGATTGAAAATTTATACACGCCGAGAAGAAAAAATAAAGACCAGAAGAGCTTTTAAAACAAGTTTTTAAACACAGAAGAGAGAGAGAGAGACATTAAATCTGGAACTCTTTTTTCACAAGGTGCATGGACTGAAGATTGAAACAAGGCATTTAACTAATGTTTTATCAAAGTGCTCCTTATATCGTCAATGGTGGTGCTATAATATTTTCATAATACAAATTAGAAAATAAATAGTTTAATTACATTTTTGCCTTAAAACTACTGAAATATATAATTATGTGTTATGCAAAAGAAGTAAGAAATATTGTTTCAGTACAAAAGGGAATCTACGTAAAACATTCAAGTTATGTTAAAAAAATTTCACAACTTACATGATTTTTCAGTCAATTAAAACAGTTTTACTATGAAAATTTAATTTTTCATTTAACAGTTGCGTAATTAAATGATATAAGATTTATTGTAATTATACAATCAGTATGTATTGCTTTTGATTTTATTTTTTTATCTATATTAAAGGAATTACAATTCTTATATATTTATTACTATCGCTAACATTTTAGTTATGTTATTAGCAAAAATTGCTAAGCTAAATGACTTCATTTAAATTACATTATTATTAAATTCTTTGTAGATTTTTAATGTCATTCTAAACGACATTATAAACATTATTATATAAATACCATAACATATATTATACGAAAAAGAGATATTGCAATTAAATTTAAGTTTAATTAAAAATTGTAAATTATCCATTTCGTGAGATCTCTCCTAGTTTTACAAGGGAATTTTCTCAGCAAAGCACATCAAGAAGGAATAAAAATGTACACAAAAGACTAACGAAACATGAAAAAAAATTAAGAATTGAAAACTGATCTGAAGAATTTACAATAAAATAATTTTCTATAAAGTCTTAATAATATGCATTTTTACGAATTGGCAATACCCCACTTTGAACTAAACTTACTTTTCTTTTTTTAAATTTTTACTTCTATTATCTTACATATTTAATCCATGATTACTTAATTCATATATCAATGACTCTCTGTGCTTTTAAAAAAAGACTTAAACCTCAGCAATCAGACAGAAGCTCCCCTTCCTCTATGAGTTTAAAATTTGAACGATCCATAGCTTAAAAATATACTTATTTTTGTACATTTTCCATACATTAAATTTATATATTTTTATAATATATCATTCTAAAACTGTTACTGTGTGAATACCTATTTATTCTATTTGGATTTCTTATATCTTTTTGAATGTTCTTTAGCACAGTAATTTTCTTTCGTAATTTTCATTTCACTATTTACCTGTCATTCAACATAATTTTAATGCCATTATTAGAATATTCATTCATCTTTAATCCTTTCATCAACAGCAGGTAGAAAGAAAATTTTCAAATTTTTTTAGCATATGTTTTATATAATAAATGGTCTTCAAACGTTTTAAATTTTATAATTTGCAAAGGAATTAATATAATAAAAATTTAATAATAAACAATATAATTTTCTCTTAGCAATTGCATTCTGAATTTACGCTGTAAACCTTACAAAGCTATACAATGATAAAAGGAAGGATGTAACACTGGGATTTCTAGTGTTAATAAATTGATTGAGAAGTTATAAACTTGAATGTTATACTTAGAGCAACACAAGAGCTATCGGCGACTGATCTTCCAACTCTAAAACACAGCCAATTTCTGTAATTTTCCAGCTTCCGTATCACGTCAACGGGAGGACCTCCAGAACCAACAGATTAAACGTGTATCATCCCATTTCATGCGTCAGGACTCGAACGCATGATTCAACTGTTAAATTTTAAATCAAAAGTCCATGCCCTGACCATTTGCCTAGCGTGCCCAAAATTTCATTTTTATTTGATACTATAATTCGTCATTTGTAAAATCTCAGTTAATATACCTTTTCAGATTTATCAGTCTGTAAACTGACAGTCTTCCTAAGCAAGTTAAATTTAGAAAAGTCTTTACTGTTTACTTTAAAGCATTTTCTATGTAATTAAAAAATTTATAAGGTCGTTCCACGTAAATTTATATTTAATCTATAACAAAGTTTTAAAAAAAAATTCATTTTAAAAATTATGTTACTTATAACGGAACCTAATAGTAAAAATTGTTTTACTTTCTCCTTAATCGGTAATCTAACAAACGAAATCCAAAAATATTTCCTCTATAGATATTTTATGTAAAAATATTTCCTCTATATGTACTAAGTATGAAAACCTTTTTCCTGTAAAGAAACCTTTTTCATGTCTTGAATCGCAATTTTGTTTTTGCAATAAATATTTTTTTAATTGAAAACAATAAAATATAGGAGTTTTTGCATCAATTTATAAAAGTTCCTCGTGCGTTTGTGTAAATCAAAATTGCTCGATAAAAGAAGTAATTATCTCATACCGTTTCTCATCCTACCCATAAATATGTTGTCAATATTCCTATCAAATTATTAATTACCATAAAGATGGGATGCATCATGCGTTTTGGAAATTTGTTCATGCATGATATGGACTTTTGAAGCTGAATGTGCGTGATTCTATTTTTTTAAAATGATATATATTACATAATTTGTGATTAAATTAGTATAAACTTTGTATTTATAATGTTTAATATCTTTAAAAATGACAATGAATCTTTTTCCATTTGAAATTGGTTAATAAATGAAATAGCGCATTGATTAATTATGAAAGTGGTGTGAATCAAATTATCATAGATATAGGTGGTGGGAAAATGAAACAATTGTAATTGCATGCAGCGATACAGTACCAAGTAAAATCGAAATTTTCAATTAATATTGTGATTGAAAGTTGTCCAGTTTTTGGAAAATAACACTGAAACAATTGAACATACATTTTTACTCTCCGGTCATTCGTATCTTCCAAACGCTACGGAGTTTAGTATTTCAGAAATGGCATTACGAAAAATGAACTTCTTGCATTAGCCACAGGATTATTATGATATTTTGAAACAACGTAGAAAAAAATAATAAATTTCTTCTACACGATTTGAAACGATAAAGTTTCATTTTAATAAAAAGTCCACAAAATGTAATTAAGAAATGATTAAGAAAAAGTTCTAACTCAGAAAAGGTAAGCAAACTGAAAATGCGTTGGATGAGGTCTTGCAAAAGTGCACCGTATACTCATTCATAAAAAAACATAGATGGAAGACACAGAGTTTAAGACGTTAGATTTAACCTACATTTTGGACAAGACTGCCAACATTTGGAAGAATCACCCTGTTACTTTTATTTAACGATGCCAATCCTATCAACAAAAAAAAGGATATGGAACACTTATTACTTTATATACTTCCTGAACATCGCAAATATTTCAAAACACAACCACATAAAAAAAGCAGTAATAAATAATGGAAATAACTTATGTTAATTTTAACAAATATGTAAATATAATATGCATTCAAAATAAGAAAATGCAACTACTATCTTATTTCTCGTTATTCTTTATAAACATACAAAATTGGAATGCTACAAAATATATTTTAAGTGATATTTATTTTTTACAATTGAAACTAAACGATTTTTACTATTGACTAATTAATGAAAATGACACAAGATCATTTACAGCCCATGAATATACATTACATTACTTACTTAAGTTTGCCTAAAAGAATTTTATATAATCAAATTAGGTATTAATAAATCAGTAGAAACATTGTCAGATTTAACATAATTTATTCCAAACATAAACTCCCAAGCGATTCTTATCAAAAGTTCAAATGAACATTTAAAGTACTGGTACTGTTAACCAATGTAAACAAAAAACACCATATGATTTAGCCATTATGCATAGAAGAGTGAAGATAACTGATACTCCCAAAAATCTCCCAGAAACGGTAAATTTTTATAACCTTATTAAGCTTGGCATAGATGTACTAGATAAAATGAGACGATCGTACGTGATGGAATTGGCATTAAAGAGCTTGTTTATTTTTTTTATAATATTCTAGGTACTACAACTATAAATTCACTAATTTTATTTAGTGCATGTAATTCTTCTCAAAAGCTAATGAGTAATAAGAGTCCCTCAGGCTCGTGATGCCAAATCGAAATCAATGAAGTAAATTTCCCATTTAAAGAAAATTAAACAAGAAGGGAGAAATAAATGTATTTGTTACAAATCATGTGTTAAAGGCTACGGCGGAAACAAAGGTATTTTCCTTTAAGCTATACACAATTGCACCAATAAAAGTATTGCATACGTATAAATAATTAAATTAATATCTTTTATATTTTTGTAATGGTATTTGCGTTAAAAATCTAACGTTTATTCTTCTTTTCTTATTGCAAATGACTGTTAATGATCGTTCTAGGTAATTCAAAATATTGGTACTTCTCAGATTGATAATGTGGAGCGGTTAACTTATCATGCCCATAATCAAATATTACTATTAAGAATTAAACTAATATATCGTTTTAACTCTTGTAAGACTTGATAACTTTATTTTCTATCGTTCCTCTAGTCATTTGATTTTTCTTTCTTACATAAAGAAAACACATATATCTCGTATGTACCATTGCAGTATTTAAATATACAATACTATGACGATATTTCAGTTTACTCACATTAATACAACACATTCTTTGGTGCACCTTCACCAGAACTGGCTCTTTCACCAAAAACTTCACAACAAATCAATCACCGAAAATATGGTACACTTCAGTAACAACATACTATTGTTCTTGTAAGGACAATCTAAAATTATGAAATATTATACGAGATGTGGCAATTAAATAACGAGACTGAAGCTGCTACAAATGAAGTATAGCTGTTTAGCGTGAAGCTAGCTTTCTCTTTCAAATACAGTGCCTCTAATTTCTGAAAACAAATCTGTATACCCGTCGCTTTCGTTCGCATTAGAGTTATTCTTTATTTCGCCGGAAAATGATAAGTGTAACAATAGAGCAATGAATTGTTGAGAAATTTCACTTGAAACATGGAAAAAACACTACTGAAACTTATAATTTATTGATAGAAGTGTATAGCAATGAAGCTTATCGAGTGCAGGTGCTTTTCAGTGTTTCAAGTGTTTCCATGATGGCTGAGAAGACGTTAAAGGGGATTCACTCCCTGTTGCCTTTCCAGTTCAAAACCGGATAATAATATCGAAGAAAATTGGAAATCTAGTTTCATCTGATCATTGGTTAAGTTTTCATGCGATTGCTGAGACTGTAGCAATCGACAGAGAATCCATAAGGCAAGTTTTACATAACAATTTTAGCATGTAAAAATTGTGTGCCAAAATTGTGCCTAAAATTCTTATGCTTAAACAATAAGAAGCTCTCAAAAATGTTTATACTGACACTGTGAATGACATTGAAAATTACCATGTCTTATTGGAAAGCATACTGTGTGACGAATCGTGTTTTTTCACTAATGATTCTGAAACAAAGCACCTATCCATGCACTGTAAGAGCCCATCTTCACTAAAAGCCAAATATGCTCGAATACTCAAATCAAAATTCAAAGCAATGATGATTGTATTTTTCGATATTCGTGGGATTGCGTACTTTTTCTGGGTTTCTGAAGATCACACTCTTGATCAATATTATTACCTTCACGTTCTTTCTGAACTCCGTGAAATAATAAGGAAACTTTTACCCGAATTGTGGAAGGAAAAGTCATTTGTTCTCCACCATGACAATACATGGGATCGTTCCGCATTATCTGCCAAGAAATTTCTACCTAAGTACAGCATCCTATTGTTATACCATCCGCCTATCGCCAGATTTTGCTCTTTGCGACATCTATCTGTTTTCTAACGTAAAATCTAGATTAAGAAAATAGGATTTGAGTTGTTGAAGTTGAGTTGAACTGTTTTGAAGAATGAAAGTTATCATGGAATGTATTAGGGATAAAAGAGGGGTGTATACAGTTGGAGATAATAAATATATATGTAACAATTCAAAATAAAATATTTTAAAGCACCAGTTTCGTTATTTAATAGTCACATCTTGTAATTGTTTCCCAAATGTATTTTTGTGATTTAATTTCAAATGTATTTTATTTCATCGGTGTAAAACTTAAATTAAGACAATTAAGGACATTTAAAACATACTTTATCAATATTTCTGTTATGTTATTCATATTTCTCTTAATATATTATTCTAAACTTTAATTAATTGGTATTATGAAAAGGTGAGACATGTTTTTATCAAAAATTTTACATTTCGTAGACTTTAATGTGTGTAACTAGGCACGTTTCCTGTCAATGACATTTTCGTAAAGATTATTTGTTACCATTTATGAAATGAATTATAATCAACCACAAAAAAGATAAAGCATAGTTTGTTTTATTCCTTTTTCATAGGTTTTATTTTGTCACTTTTCACTCATATTTAATTAAATTAAAGTAATTCATATGAATAATTTATTTCTATATATTTTTTCTAAAAAACTGCTAATGATTTTTTTTTTTACTTTTTATGTACTTCGATATAAGTCATTTTTAGTTACTTAAAAACGATAATAGAGAGAAAATTGTAAAAAAAAACATTATGTATCATGTATCATAATTAATATTAATTGAACCATATAATAGAACTAAAAATTGTTTTCCTACTGATGCAATTTTCTACAGTTATAAATGCTTCCATCTCTTTTTATCCATAATTTTTACACATAAAAGTACCATTGCCAATATGTTCTTATAGTTATAATTTCATGGCTTTTTTACTTATTTTGATTTCTTCTTAGCAAATTCCAGATAAAGAAGAAATTACATATAAGCTGCTAAAAATGTTTCTGGCGATTATATTTGTTCTTCAAATTGCTTTCTGCAAAGTATAATTAATGCAAGTATTGCGTTTTCTTGAACTTTTTTCTACTAATTTTATATTCTTATATATCAATCTATTTATACAGAGATATAATTATCTTCCAAACTCTGGTAGTTTAAATAAATTCTATTTTTATGTTACATTAGAAATATGCAATAATAAAATTACAGATATTTTTTGTGCAATGGCAGACAGTGCGTAAAATCTGTAAAATAAATAAATAGAAATGAATAGAACCAAAAATGTTTCCCTTAATTCTCTAAATTGTTTTCGCTATTAAAATAAAAAAAACTTAATATCCAGTTAATGCAACATGAATCTAATGTATTTTCAAACATTCTAAACATACATTATTTTTAGACAATGAACAGCGATTCACACACAATCTCTACAAAATAAAACTTAGAAAGAACATGTAAGAATTTAAAGTAGTAAATTTTATTGATATTCATTGCTTTTACATTTTAACTGCTTTAGGGGTACTATAGGCAAATAAAAGTTCTAAAATATGAATGTAATATGTACAAGAATAGGTTGATTAAGGAATCCTCAAAAATAGGTTGAAAATAATTTCACATTAATTGGGGGCTTGAATGTTTGGTTTGATTTCATTAACGGAGCACTAGAAGCAACATGAGGGCAATGGGTGACAGACTTCGTAATTTTGAGTCTTTTCAAGTGACGAGAATGACACCTGAGCCGGTGCCCCTTCTGCTAACTTCCCCACCACGCCTTAGAAGGACTTTGGACCTAGGCAGTTTTAACGAACAAAAGCCAAGGCTGTATGGTGTGTCTTTAGTGGCATCAATTCTCGAACCAACGACTCAAAGAAAATCGCCAGCCGTGAGTCCACGGCCTCTTGTGAGCTTGAAAGAGTAGCTGTGATGTGATGCAATTGTTTATTGACGTTGCACTCAAAAGTAATACGAGAGCTATTCGGGATGGGCCCTGTAATTTTGAACCTCTATAGAGTGACGAGAATGACACATGAAATAGTACTTCACTCTCGAAATTTCCAGACAATACAAACGGGACCTCTACCAGATTTACTGAAAAAGTATTTATGCAAGAATAAGTTTTTCTTCCTCTTTTTAGAAGTAAAACTATTTTGTTTTCTAAATTAAGATAGAAGAAATATAAATGTACTAGTAAGGATATAAAACTTAATTAAAGCACTATATTTACTTTTAGAAGTGTTTGCATTTATGTACTAAACAAGTAGTAAATCAATATAAATAAATTTACATCAGGCTAATTAAAATGGAAAAGTATTAGAATAATTATTTAATATGTAGTATTGAACGCAAACGAATGCGTTATATAATATAGCCATGATATCTGAATTCTTAAGGCTACGAAACTTCATGGAAGGTCATGTATCGTGAAATCATAAGTTCTAGTTATTAATTGAAAAAAAAGTAGACTAAATAAAGGAGGGTGTTACACATTAAGAAAGAATTAGCACCAAAATTGTTCTATAAAATAATATGGAAATTACTAAAGTGAGATTGAAATTCAAATGTTGTTCACGTCATACTTACATAATTTAAAATTACGAGGTCTCTCGCCTTTAGCCTGGTGCAGCTATGGAGAAATATTATTAATGAAATTAATTTTTTCAACCAAATAGAAATAAAAGCATTATTGATATTATCATTAATAAATTTAGTGAATCAGAAGTACATGTCATTGTAATTTTGACAAAAATTAAAAAATAATATATTTTCAAAAAATAGACTATCAGTCCAATTAGAATAGAACAATAAGATTTCAACTTTTATATTAAGAGCAATAAAATGTTATATTTAATACTAGAATTACCGTATTTTGGTATACCTAGAATTATCGGTGTAGGTCATAGCTCACCCATGGACTTCAGACATGTTATTCTTAATTTTTATGATAATACAGATGAAAAATAAAGTATTTCATGATTAATATAATTATTTTAATTAATTATTTATTAAATTCAATTTGTAGATTATTAAATAGTATAAAATTTAGTTAATAGGAAATTATCTTTAAAAAAATTAAATTTTTAATTGCAGAATACATACTTTAATATTTTGGTATGTTGTATAAAATGAAATGTATAACAATATCTCTTAAAAATATATTTTAAATAATTTAAACTTCATAATATTCTTACAGAATAATAAGATATTGAATCACAATAAAAAATAAATATGCATGACATTTTGCTTACATTATACTAATTGTTCTCGAAACATTTCACATAAAATACTATAGCGTTTGCTTTTTTTTTGCTGTGCGTATTCCACAAACCAGTTTTGAACATTTTTCAAACATAATATTAGTTTTATTCTTTCTGCATTGCTTTACCTGACAACATTTCCGTTTGACTGAAACTTCTGGGTAGTACGCGGATGGATAACTTCTGCTTCTTTTACCATATATTTCTCTCTTAACTCCTAAGCTAATTTTAGAATGTAGTCTCTTCAGCTCAGATTAGAATCTGTTGTCTCTTTAAAAAAATTTCATGCAATAATCACCACTAAACCAAAAAAATTGGAAAAAAAAACAAAAAACAAAAAACAAAAAACAAAAAAAACATGCATCGGTCAACGCCTTCATGCTGGTTTCACGGAATATGTTCTTGCCGTCTGATCTACAACATCGACTCCAAATTTTGAAGAAATGTAAAAATTTATTATTTCAGGAGTTTTCATCTCATTTTGAGTAATTTCTAATGAAGCATGTAAAGTGATAAGAAGTATATTTTTCTGTTTTTTACATTGGTAAAAAACAAGTATGGTATCATTATGTGTCACGAATGTTGTTGAATGTAACTATTTTTCCTTCAAATATTTTGGAATTTCTCTTTTTACTCTAATGATTGTTCTGAAAGACTTCAAAACATTTTCTTTAAGGCTTTCTACAGTTTTAAAGATGTAAAAGAACTGCCAATTGTTATATTTCGTTATGTTTTGAGATAAAACTGCACTAATCTAACAACAGCATTTTCACTAACACTTTGATCATTAGATCTGGAATCAACTTTTCCTAGATATCGAAATACATTAATTATATTCTCTGAACTCAAATCTACAGCCAACCAAAATTTATGCCAAATCTGTCAGGTTTTCTTGGCATATATTGCAAAATTCTACGATGCATCTTTGACGAAAAGAACTGCTCATCTACAGTAATGTTTTCTCCTGGTTTGAACACATTAGACAATTTTCTAGGAATGTATTCCAAACATCTGATAAAAGTGCAAATTTATCATCTTTCAATCTATTTGATCTTATAATTTTGTAAGTCAAAACACACATATCGCATAATTTCTAGAAATCTGTTACGACTCTTCGTTGAAAAGAAAAAAAATTGTGGCTTTTGGTCTGTGACCAAAAGGTAATACTGGAAACCCCTTTTTCAGCTAAGGCTCCTAGAGCATATAATATTGCAATAAAAGAATCCAGTTCATCGAGAGAAATGCTTTAAGTTTCATTATTTAGTTTTGATCTATTTTCTACTTCTGTACAATTCTTTATGATTTTCAAAATTTTATCATTTATGATGTCTCCAGGAATTTATAGAACTGATATTAGTAATATTTCTTTTGGAATAGGGTGTAAGTCTCGGATTTTCGGTTATAATATTTTGATTAGGTCGTCGACCAGAAGAAACTGAACATAGCAGATGTATTTTCCATCTCTCGCTTCTTCCAAATCACTTTGAAGGGGTAATTGTTCTCCTTCATTTTTACATACTTTTCTTCTTAACACTTTTACAATACTTTGTTGTTTTATGAATTCTTTGATTGCATTTACTTGGAATATTTTCATTCAGCTCGCTGTCACTTGAACTGAATTCAGACGATGAAATTATATGAACATTTTGCATAATATTTTTTTCACCGTTTATAGCATAATTTTCATTATCATCATCAAATGTATTTTCTCATCGCAAAAATCATTTTCTGAAACTTCATTTGGTGACTTCAGAACTTCTCCTTTCGAAAAACCTTTTCTGCTGGGCACCATCACTAAACGTGTGCAAAACTGGAATGCCACTAATTCGTTTTCCTTCTGCATAGTTTACAACAGGCAAAATATTACTTTTACTTAGTTTGTAGCCTTTAACATAGATAAAAACATTCTACAACATTCCTATACAGAGATATAATATCTTCCAATCTCAAAAACTCACACATCTACCTAATAGGTATACCAGATGTGTGGATATTATCCTCTTCTCAATCTCACCCTTTTTCAAAAAGCAGATGCAATACATCTCCTTATACAATTGTTTTGTAACTGAAAAATGTAGAGTTCAAATCCTAGTTATATAAAAGAAAAGGATATTATCTTGTTCGGGTCAACCATGACCCCCATGATAGTTCTAGGTATACAGACATATAAATAAAAAAGAATTCCTTGCAATTCAACTAAATTCGTTTTATGATATTAGACTAAATATTTAGAAAAGTTGAAAAAATTGAAAGATTAGTTTTGAAATACAACTGTGATACAAACAAAAATTCACGTATTGGGTTTGCCTCTGTAATTCTAAAGCTAAACTCTAGTAAAAACACACTCAGTTTTTTCATATATTCAAAATTAATAGTTTTACAACATAATAGCTCAAATCAAATAAAGTAATCAACAATTGTTTTTTTTACTTATTTAA
This sequence comes from Nephila pilipes, assembly GCA_019974015.1. Taxonomy (NCBI): domain Eukaryota; kingdom Metazoa; phylum Arthropoda; class Arachnida; order Araneae; family Nephilidae; genus Nephila; species Nephila pilipes. Next base: position 342,632 of record BMAW01035594.1, on the reverse strand, counting down.
AGAAAATATACCATTTAAAAGGTGAATTAAAGGGAAAGAAAGGTAACTTTCCCCCTATTCTTTATATTTCACTAAGTCAGCCATTTTTCTAAACTATCTTAAGTTAAATATTAGTAAAATAACTTGAAATATACGGTGTGGCCCATCGAAAATGCAATACAGTGGGCAAGATATATCAAAGCTAAATTTATTAGACGGAACATACTGTACAAAGGTACAGCCTATTAAGAGACGAGGAAAACAATGAAATCAGTAATGAGTGTTCCGCAACGGCTGGTAATAATCGCTGCTATACTTTTCGGCATAGAATAAATGATTCTCTGAATGTCTTTTTGGGAAATGATACCCAATGCTGTTCCTACACTTTATCCAAATAGATCTGATGTACCTGCGCATAGTGTATGCCGGTCCAGTTGTATTCCATTCCCCAACTAGGTGAGTTCTATAGGCGAAAAATCGAGAGAACAAGTCACAGGTTAGCCAAGGCTGCAATTCAATCCGGTAGACTGAGTAAAATTCTTAAATACTACGTTCCTCGTATGAACATGTGTTTTCCTGTTGGATTGTGGCTGAAGATAAATTTGTAAGGTAGAAACGGACAACAATTTTTAACCCCTTTTAGATATTGCGCTAACTGAGATCATTGTACCAAAAAAGCATACTAGGATGTGTTGATGGGGAATTCAATATCCCCCAAATCATTATACAGGGTACTAAACCAGTGAGACAATTTATAACGCAACAATTAAGCATCCTCTCCGTATGGTGCCCCTATACACAAATCTGATCATCGTGATATCATAGGCAGAAGCATCATTCACCTTTAAAGAAAAAAGTTGAAACATTCATTTGTTCATGTGCCGTTCAGAGTATAGAACACAGATTTCAGTGATTTTAAAACACAGTTAACTGCTACAATGGATGTATTATGGGCATCCCATTTTTCTACGATTCGAATGGAACGAGTGTAGACGGATTGATTTACAACAGACTGTATTTGTTGTAGTGCAATAATTGATGTAGCAGAGCGATATATCACTGCCAAACGCCTAATATACCTATGTTTACGAGTAGCAGTGCCTCCTTAAGGTGCGTACTAGTTGGTTGTTGGTTGATTTTATTAACGTCGCAATAAAGTTGATTATTAAATAACGGGACTGGCGCTGCAACAGAAAATGTTCGTATGCGCCAAACGCCAGTGATCCACAGCTGTTTATCATGAATCGTTCTTTTTCGAATGCCATGCCTTCGTTTCTGTAAAATAATTCCGAGTACCCGTAGCCTCGTTTGAATTAGAGTTACTTTTTTTTGTTTAACTGGAAAAATAATAAGTGAGAAACGATTTGTTATGAAGTTTCAGTTCAGTTTTTATTCACGTCGCACTAGAAGCAACACGAGGAATTTTGGCGACAGACTCCGTAATTTTGAGTCTCGATCAAGTGATGAGGATGAGACTTGGGCTGGCACCCCCTGTACTAACTTCCACACCCTACCAATGGAAGGTCTTTGAGCGACTGATTTAGAGTGCATCAGCCCCAATGACACCGTGGGTTCTTTGAGGTGCAAGGCTCAAACCTACGACTCGATGAAAACTGCCGCCTACGAGTCCACTACCATGACCATTAAGTTACTGTTGTCACCCTGAAGTGAGCTTAATCAACGCCGTGGGTCATTTGTTCCCTCTTGTATACAGTGTTCAGTGGTCAACATTACTGTTACTAAATTACTTCCGGTATGATCATTGACTTCTCAGAAAGACAATCTGCATTTTCAGTAGAAAAAATTACTTCCTCGATCAAACTCAGAAACACACTAGAATGAAGCTCTTATTTTTTTCTAGGCATACTGAAAATGATCATGCAAAACACTCGCATTAAAATAAACTCCGTAATTCAAAGCGATATTATGTTCTCCCTTAATATAATACTTTTTAGTGACGCTATAAATGCCCATGATTTGCGCCTTGGCTGAAAGGCTAATCGTTCGTATATCGCAAATAGTATATTCACAGGTTATTTTTCATGCTATTTCTTTTCTAGTAGCTAGCAGTTTATTTACCTTACAAGTACTTAGCCACTTTCACAATCTTTTTAAATATATTTTTCAGAATTTTAAAGGACAATTATAGTTTTGAAGGGCTGAATTTACACACATAATAATTTCTTCTTTTTCAGAAATAGACAGTTTTTTTTAAAGAAAAATCGTATCTAAATTTTAGAAAAAGAACGCTTAAAACATATATTGTTTCATATAAAAAGAAATTAAGTTCTTGAAGCTGTACTTTTAATTATTAACAAAATAATGTAATAATCATAAAAAAAATAATTGAGTTTATTTTTCCAAAAAAAATTCTACTTTTTCAGCCCTTCTTAATATACATCAGCTCAAAAAATATTTTTTGAAATAAAGTCATTAAGAAACTGAGAATTTAATAAAAAAAACGATATTTTTTCTATAAAAAAGTAAATTTATTCTGATGCACGCATGTAATAAATCTAATATTGAAATAATAATAATAAATAAAAATAAATTTTATTATTCCAAATAAAAATTTAGAATAATAAGAGAACCACTACTTTCAAATGTTATCAATCAACAAGATTGTTTTTTTCATATTAATCAAATATTCTGTGATCAATAAATACAGGTTTATTTTTGCTTAAATGTATTACATGAGAGTATTCTTCCCAATTTATGGCCGCGTTAACGTAATGGTATGATCGCAGATTCACGCAGCTGTTATTTCCGTTGAAGAGAGGTATCAAATATCATGCCTCTGAAAACACGCTGCGTAACATTGCTGCTGAACGTTTAATCTGATAAGTTCCTAAATCCTACCTTGGTCCCATGTCTGTGGTGTGGAAGTTTGGAGTAGGATGAAGGTCCCAGTTCAGGTGTTATTCTTGTCACTTGACCGAGGTTCAAAATTACAAAGTCTGTCACAAATTGTTCTCGTGTTGCTTCTAAGTTAATAAACATTTAATCCCATTAACTGCTTAACTTCACTATCTCAAATTCTGTCTATATAACGTATAGTTTTAACAAGCAATCTGTAAAATTTAATTTTGGTTCAAGTTGAACTGATTTATGCAACTTTTCTCCTTTCTGTATTTTAATTATAATATTATCTAATATGATGCGTATAGAGAAATTGTTACATATGTTCCTTGAACATATTTACGGCCAAATAAAATACTCGTAACTCCCCATACGTATTTATAATCTGCTAAAACAATGTTATAGTTCAGAAATGTAGCTAGAGTTTTTTTTACCTTTTCATGCCGTTAGAAACCCTCATCGTAATTAGATTTACACAGCTACCATTTATTCAATAATGTAGCGAAGTTATATTTAGGCTATAAAAGTGATACATTTTTCTGTCCGAAAAAATGGCGATTTTTCTTACTTTCAACTAATAGCTTCAATCAATAGAAGACTCTATTTATTTTACAGATTTACTATCGGCACTATTTTTATTAGATCTAATGCATAGAATTTTTTTTATTTTCAGCTGTTGAAATCAAGACATGGATAAAAAAATAATTACAAATTTTCACTTTCTTAGCAGAAATACTTATAATTTATTAAGAAACGCATCAAGTCTAGAAAATGCATAATCTGAAACTGAGCTTAATTAATTACACCAGAGTTGAGGAAATCACTCAATGTATTTTTCAACAGTTCTTCTCGCAAAAGAATTCTATGAAAATTAATATAATTTTTCCTTCAATAAAGTACAATGTTATTTTTTTCTATGCAAGAAAAAAAAACTTTCTCTTTATTTCAGATACTCGGAAATTAAATCTGAAATTAACATTGGTAGAAGTTGAAGATATTCCTGAAATAAATCACTTATTAAAATAACAAAAATGAAAAACTTTTTTATCAAATTTTTAGGAGAGAGAAAGAAGAATCTTAAGAAAAACATCAATTTTTCATTCGCCGTGTATTTTACCAACATATGAGTCATTGAAGTATGTTGAATGATGCAGTTATGTCAGATTTTTAAAATCACTTAAACTTCATTCTATAAATTTTAACATATTTAGTTTTTATACAATTTAAATATTTATCAAGTAAATGTTACCTTGCAAATAAAAATTTCAAATAAATTTTAATCCACTGAAATTTTTGTTTATAATTATTAGGGAACTATGAAAGAATTACGCTAGTTAAATGAAGCCTACCGCTATGCAATGTATGGTCCTTAGTTCAAAAGATTTGAATTTCCAATTTATCATACATAGATTTGATATATAGTCCCCTTTAAACTGCTGTTTTAGCCGTTTTGACAGAAAGATGCAGCGGAAAACTTCAAAATAGTCAACGGTTTTCTTTGAGTTAACGTTTCATGATAAGTTTCAAAGTCTTGCTTACAACAAAAGTTTCCATTTGAAAAAGGTTAAGCAGTTTGAGAGAGAATAATCAGCCTACTGGCTTAGGTTCTCTTACCGTGCTATAGCAGCTCATATAGTCTACAATGCTACACCAGTGACACTAGTACAGAATCAGTAAGCTCAAGAGAACCGGATGAGTCAGAAAGAAATACGTCAGAGTACGATACGTGCTCCTCCAGTGATACAAATGCAAAAGCAGGAGGTTCAAGACAACCGGATGAGTCCGAAATACGTCAAAGTACGATGAAAGTGATGAATCGTAAAGCTTCATATGTAAAGTTGAAAGTACATTTGAGAATTTCTACAGGTACTTCATTGCCAGCTTCAACAATTTGTTGACATCTGTTGCACCATGGACTAAGTTCAAGAGTTTTATCTCTCTTATACAGGGTGGCCGTGATAGCCTAGAGGTCATGGGTATGGGCTTGGGACTGGCGGTTTTCGTCGAGTCGTGGATTCGAGTCTTGATACCACTACAGACCCACCGAGTAATCGGGCATGTTAAATTTGTCATGGCTGAAAGTTCTTTTTTTTAGCATTGTGTGAAAGTTAAAAGAGGGGGAGCAAGCTCAGGTATCGTCTTCATCATTTAGCCAAAGTTCAAAATTACGAAGACCATCACCAATAGCCCTAGTGCTGCTTATAGCTCAATGTTAATAAAACCAAAACAAAATCAAGCCAAATATTTTATACAGGATTCTGTAAGAGCATTGGTGCCTGTAACATCAATGGATTCGCAAACATTTAACTTTAACATACCAGTGGGCAACATTTTGACTTATCAGATGAGATCTGCTTTATTATAATATACAGTAATGGTTGCATACACGCTGGACAGTATACCTACAAAAACCACTTTCTGGATGATTATCCAACGTTATACTGAAAAGATTTGGTTATATTAAGAAGCAAGAAAAATAAAACATTAAATAAAAAGACAAGAATATCAAAAAATTATTTTTTGAAATAAATTACCTATCATAAGTGAATTTAAGAATATTAGCATTTTGACTTATCAGAATTTTTTATTTCCAAATAATCCTTTATCATTGAAAGGAACGATTATACTTATCTACAAATTTTTCGATATATTGATGTTAATAATTCATGAGCGTAAATACTAAATACAAAAATTGAAAATATTGGAGAAGAATTATAGAAGTTATATTTTTTTCAGTGTTCTTGAAAATCAATTAAAAAAATAAGTATTTTTGGAGTTTTTCCTTTTTTTAAAAAGAATAATAATATATCCACAAGCTTTGTTCTTACTTTCGAACGCTTTATTAATATTTTAAGAATACGACAAGTCGATAACTGTAATATAAATACTCCAAATTTAAAATGCCTCAAATGTTTTACAATATATTAAATTACTGAGTATAAAAAGATAAAAATGGCTTAACATCTCTATAATTGTTAATTTGAAAGAAAATAATATCTTCAATTTATCTAAAATTAATATCCCAATAAAAAAATATTTTCATAATAATGTAGATAAATATTGAGTGAACAGTTGCTTTCAGGATGATCTTGTTGTACAACTTTTATTTGTTCACATATTTTACTACAGAAAAATTAATGATTTTCTCTTTTCATTCTAACTTAACGAAATAATCAAATTTATCACGTATAGTAAATTTATTAATAGTAATTTTCCTATAAATCTCTTTTACAACTGTAATAAAATCCTGTGATAATAAAATCCTATGTCAACAAAAGTAAAAGTACTTTTAAAATCATAGCTATTAATAGCAGACATCTGTGTATTATTAACATATTTTATTTCACTTATAACAGAACTTTTTTAATCACACATGCACACTCCAACTTATCTATAATATTTTGTAATTTCTTACCAAGAAGAGCAATTTAAATAATCGAGACACACACATACACTCCCCCATATATATATATATATATATATATCTGTGTGTATAAATTTTTTCTAAGCAGCTTAAAATATAGTGCTTTATCTAAATGTATTGTAGTATTTATAGAAATAATGTGAAAAACTCTTAAATTAAATTAGTTAATAACTTACACAACTGATGCAAAAAACCTTCAATAATATAAACATGATATTCATTTCATATAAAAAGTATCAATAATTTTCAACTAACACATTTATTGAATCATAAGACTTGTTATAAATTCGTGAAACGTAATTTTGTATACTTTGCATTATAAGAAAATATTTAAAGTATAATGATTTATGAACAAAATATTCATAGTATTGTTGAAAATGAGTATATTGTAACACATACCAAATTTGTATTCCATAACATTGAAATAAGTAAAGTTATTTAAATTCCTTAATGTATTTTGCAACACTTCAAATCTTATTTAATTTAAACCTACTTTATAAATAATTATATAAAAGAATCTGAAAACATCCTATTATATAATTCATTTCATACTTGAAGAAGATTTATGCGTTCTTGCGATCCCATCGAAATAATACTTATTTTACAACTAGATTGGAAGAAACCTAGTATATTAAGCTGAAAGTTTCGATATAGAATAGCAATATAAAATCAATTCTTTAAGTGTATATGATTAAAATTATGTTCCATTGCTTGCATACGTCTTGGAAGTAATAATGTTAAAGTTTGTTGTGCAATTATAAATTGTAGGAGTCATTTCAAGCGTTTATTTTTGCACACAAGAGGAAAAAACAAAGTTACTCCAGTTGATGAAAAGTTTTCTACTTCAGTATTATGTTGGAAAAATACTCTTAATGAATGTTAGAGTAAAAAGCTTAAAGAATAGCTTTTGTTTATACATTCTGTTTCAAGTTGGATCGATATATTTATTTTAATTAATCAAAGTCTTATTTCTCTAATTAATTGCAAGCCTGAATTGTTCTAGAGATACGCAATGATTACAAAAACGATACATTATAGTTTAGACTGTAATAAGTATATCTCGACAGCTTTCATTATTGTATATTTGTTGATTAAAAACTATGAACGTAAAAGCTATCAAATGTATATTATCAAAGAATATTTGAGATAAAAAGAAGAATTATTCTACCACAAAAATCATCATTTACTAGAAATGTTGTATAATGTAAAACAAAATATTGTGTTTTAAATTAAACTTCATTTCCTATCCAATGCATCATATTTTCTCGTTTAATTTACAAACATAAAGCTAGTGAATGATTAATATAAGTGGGGAGGGGTTCGTAACATAAGTAATCCTCATTTTACAAACTATAATTAAGGAACACAGAAAAAGTTTATCTATTGATTACAGAGAAAATAAGAATGCTAGTGATATTCTAGAATCTTAAGGTGAAGAAAAAAGTTGGAGTAATTTAAACCTGCCCTAAAATAGTAAATTAAAAATATTCGTAACATTCTCAAAGAAATATAAACTCCAGATTGATGTTAGAAAACTCGGCTATAATATTCAAATTGGTGTTGTCATAATCAATTTGGAAGGAATTTAATCTTTCATGAAAGATACTCGCACAAAATATTAAACGTGAAAAATTTTAATATTTCCAAAATCTAATGTATTATTTGAACTTCCTTTAAAACTAAGATTTTTTTCCGTTTTTGAAACTATTATCCACATACGTGATACTCGATATTATATTAAGTTATGATGAGATAAGATAAAATATGAAAGAGGTTGATTACAATTTTTTTTTATATTCTCTTTTATTATGTACTTCATTATTAGATACAAGTTTTACAGAGAAGATATATCAAACTGAAATTTATCAAGCTTATTGATTTTAAAAATTTACTTTTCAAATTAAAACAAATTGTTATATCTTTTATGGGAATGATCAAAACAATAGAATATAAAGATTCTTCCTCTTCAGTATTAAAAATATAAAATATTATTGACTTGTAAATTTTTCTCATTTAATAAAACTCGTCTTATGATACCATTTGCTTATATCTCTAGTAATTGACGTAAGCAATTTCGAGGTCAACTGTAAATATATAGTAATTATATTTTAAATATTTTTTTTCATTATTCTAATATTTCTAGGGAGTATCAATCTATTACCTGAAATACATAAAAAATGTTTTTTGTGTACATATATTTTCATTATTTTTTTCACATTAAAAAAATTAGGATTTGCTTTATAAACCATGCTTCAAAGTCTTAAGAATATGTATATCGATATAAATTTATAAAAATAACGTTTTACATATTTCATAAGAGATAATTTAATGTAAATAAATATTTATTTCGCTTGTATATTATAGAAAATTAATTTTTAAGTATTATGTTTGTTAAATACTTGTATTTTGTGGATAATTGTTAATCGTTGTTGAAATATTAATTATTCAATCTTCTCCAAATTTTTATTGTAATTTAGTTCTTAAGAATTGCTCTTATCCGATTGAGAAACAAATTTGTTGCCTTGAATATCATTGCAATTTTCATTAAAAATCATTTTTTCCTTTGTTTTAGCTATAACATAATTCTAAGAAGCAAAATAATTCTAAATGCAATTACACGACTTTATATATTTGTGAGCCAATAAAATAGGTGAAAAACAATTTTTTTCTTTCTAGTATTTCGATTACTTTTTGTTTTGTCAACTTTTTTCCATTATTTCATTTATTTAAGATTTTTATTCTCATTTGTGGAATAAAAATTACGTCACGGGTTTCTTTCTCTTATTTAATTATCATTTTCTTGAGTTTCTTTCTGACAATAACTTTAATAAATTAGCTTCAAAATAAAACTTTCGATACTCTTATCCATAATGCGTTCCTCCTAAGAAATCATAAATTTTTTTCTTACTTTCTTTTTCTTTTGAAACCATAAAATTCATGATTTAGACTTTTATTTTTGCTAGATAATGAAGATTACAAGAATACAGAAATGTTTGTTTTCAACTCTTACTTATTATAAAGCCAGTAACTATATTTATTTAATAAATTTATTTTGCCTTTTATGTATCATAGCAAACAAATCCCCGTTAAAAATTTAGATACCTTTTTACACAAAAATCTAATTTACTTATATCATTGCTTATTAATTTCATAAAAAAATTTTACTTATTCGAATTAATGCATTTGCAGGTCAAACTAATGCAAATTCATATTTTTTGTAAATATCCTTTAAAATTTAGTATTATTGCTATGCCTTCCTAAAAATATAGTTTTCTTTTGATTTCCTTGTAAATACATATTATAAAATTGTCGGTTAATTATTTATTTTCAATAACTTACTTACCTTTCATTAACTGTGAATCACTTGCGCCTAAATTTAAAATGTATAGAAATTTCGATTTGTTAATGAAGCATAATACCATTGAAAAAAATTTAGAGTAAGCACATGTTATTTTTGTTATTTTTCTTTATTGTAGAGCCTATACTTTTTATAAATGGTCATATATTTTATCTATTAAAAGTTATTTTACATATATGTTTTTGTAAGATTATAAAAGTTGTTATCTTTTACGTATAAAATCATACATCAAAAATCGCAATTTGCATTTAAGTATTATTTTCATGTTAAATGTGTGTGCGTGAGTGTGCATCATATCATACAAAAACATTTGATAAACCTCTTGAAAAGGGGAACCCATTGGTCGTTGAACTTGGAGTAAAAATTAATTTTAAGTTTTGAATAAATAGGATGTACTTCAATCAGCTTCAACCTAATTGATGTATCACAAATATAAATATCTAGTTTTTAATACTGAAATTATTTCAAATGTTTGTTATTAAGTTGAAAAAAACATTTTAAATATGAGAAAAAAATGCAATTGTTTTAATTATAAATCAAAATTCTAATATTTGGTGTTATGCATTAAAAAACTACATATACATTTCATGTTATGGTGAACTTAATGCATTTTGTATTGTATTATTTATGTGTGTATATGGATTTGGAATTGTATTTAATCAATTTTTTTTTTACTTTCTTTTAACTGTACATAAACTAAATTCATTTATTCAATTTTATGAAGCTGAAGCTATGATCACATGAAATATTTATATTCCCTGTACAGAGTCGCATACTTAAAGTAACAAAATGTAATTTTTTTTTTGTTTATTTATTTATTTTGCGAGGTATCATAAATATAAATAAGCATTTGCAATTTTTAGATATCAAAAAAACAATCGATCAAAAAGTTTGAAGTAAGTAACCGATTTAAGAACAATATAAATTTATTTTAGTTTAAAATGAATTAATTCATAATAATAAATACCTGAATTCTTAGTATATTAGATTTAATAAATATGGATCTCAAAATGAATCAAATTTATTTATATTAAGTTTGTATCTTTTCATTTCGCATAACATTCTATTCTATAATTCATCAACAAACGTCTTACACTTTTTGAAATTCATGTAAGTATTCAAGAATTAAAAACAACTGCATTTTATTGCTTTATTTTGATTGTTTGATTGCTTGTTCGAAACGTAGAAGCAATGTGGAAGCTATTTGAGGCAGAAATTGCACTTTTGTACCTCGATCAAGTGAAAACTACACCTGAGGCAGGACATTCTCACTTTCTCTCTCTCACTCTCAACCTCAAAACTATATTAACATTGTGACATGGAGCCTCAATAGACTTCATGTTTATCAGCTCTGATACTCGGTGATTCGTTCCTGGCATTAAGACCTGAAATCACAAATCGTCGGGGGAAACACTTGGTAGTGAACTCGAGACCATATCCCCTATGCTACCACAACAATGGTATTTTTCTTTTATAACCTTTCTTAGTTCACAGTGGAGAAGAAAATCGAAAGACAAAATAGAGAAAATATGAAATTTAATGTTTTATTAAATCTAAAATGCCATTTTTCCTCTATTCCAATATTTATTTCTTCTACTTTTATGCTACTTACTATTATTCTACCTACTACCTACTTACCAACTACTATCTACTACCTGTATATCAAACTACTTGAAAAATTCAATTGTGTTTAAATCTTGTGTTGGAAATTTTGAAATAATACATTACAATTGCTGACGTTGATAATCATAAGCCAAATTTGGTTATTTGCTGTTGTTAGAACATGCATCTAATGATTGCTAAATATGTCTTATATGGTGTATTTACATAAAGAAGATAGCTATTTTCATTTTTTCCTCAAGAGGGGAATAGAAAATGTGTTTGTGTGAGGAAAATATAAAGCAATTCAGTTTTAATCTGAATTCTTGTAACATCTTTATACTAGATTAAATATTTCAGAAAGGGTAATTAAATTAAATTCAAGGGGAGCTTTCAAAAATTTGGATAAATATTGAGAATACATGTGCTTTTTCTTTGTATTCATACATTTTCGTTTAGTCTGGAGCACACATAATTTGCATCTTTTCCTTAGATGTTTACAATCTCAAACTTGAAATCTAATAACAAAAATTTTAATTTTCTGTTCAGATTCTGATGTAAAATGGGTTGCACGATAACAGAGAATTCCCCATAAAACATATTTTTTGAGTGAATATTTTTTAACCTTATTACCTATTTGATGAAAATTCTTATTTTTACTTATGAATTTCTACGAAATTGGAAAGGTGCGTATAAATATGAAAATATTTACTTTGTTTTTAGCTTGCTGCTTTCCTACCAATACATTTTAACCTATTTTTATCGATTTTAATGAAAAATAAATTAATTTCTTACAGAAACTCATACGAGAAAAAATGAGGAGTAAAAATCCTCGTAAAAATTTTTAAAATAGAAATTCAATAAAAGCTTACTGGAAATCGGGAACTACCTCTATCTTTTTTTTATCCAAAGAAATCATCACAAAGAATTCATGTTATGTATCTAAATTATTTTGTAAACTTTTTAAGTTAGTTGTTGCATGAAAAAGTTGAAATTGTACTATTCTCAAGAATTAAAGGTGACCTATTGACGCTAATAGCAAAATCGAAGTACAAAGATATAACAAATATTTGATACAATTATTTGATTGAAATATAATTTCAAATGAATGTCTCTTCGTTAAGAAATTACAAAAGTAATTTTTCGTCATTTGTCTTGAAAAATAGCAGTAAAGATAATTTTCTCAGAAAAGTGGTTTGTCTGGGAAAAAGCAACATACTTCAATATAATGTATATTACATTATTATGACAATTAACTTAAAATATATCATACATTTTACAAATATTTAAGAATATTTATCCTTAAAATATCATAATTAAACTTACATCTTATTAAACAAATAAGTTTTTTTTTATTTTAAGATTGAACAAAATAATTTGCATATAGCACTTTATATATGGCAGGTACCAAAGGTGCAAAATATTGCTAACTACTTAAACAATGCAATCAAAAATAAATGCTTGAAATAAAGTTATGTTATGGAACAAAAACAATTTCTTTATAATTCATTTAATTTTTAATGAGTATGTTCTACCAATGAAACAATTCTTAAATAAATGTTTTGTGAAACTTAAGTCTCTCTACGAGGAAATTACTCAACAATTTATTAAGCTATTTCAATAAATATACATTTTGATAGTTTCACTTCCTACTTTGTATTTTTTCCAAGGAAAACAAATGAGTTCCATGATAAAAATGAAAAGAAGTCTTTAGGTAAAGCCAAACTTGGTAACTTATTTTAATGTGTAGGCTTCTAAGTAAATCTAAGATTAAAAATAAGCTATTAGGTACTTGTTCGTTTATAATTTTTTTTTTTAAATTCATGGTTGCTTAGAAGAAGAAATATACATCAAAAGAATTTTAAAAACACGTTTTATACACAGATTATACCTAAAATTCTATATTTTTGTTTTCAAGACACAAAGGCAGATAATTTTTACTTAACATGTATCAGTTATATTTTCACTCTATTTCTTAAGCCTTCATTAAGCAATGTGAAATACACTTAGATATTAAACAGTTATCTTCTATGTTTAAACAATTGAAATGTTTATTTTTTTGAATATGAACTATTATTTAAACACCAAATTAAATTAATATAAAACTTTAAGGCAAAAATATTCTTCTATGAATATATGATGAAACTTTTGGTATTTCTTCATGAAAATCGAACATTTCAGTCAATGATTCTGTAGAATTCTAAATTTGTTTCGTTCATTTATAAGGAATTTTTTAATTTCTTTGATCAAATATTATTAAAGTAAACATCTCGTTTTGTGCATATCGTTAATTTCAACGACCGATTCATACAGAGTTTACAAAAAAAACCAACAAATAACTATTATTTAGATTAGTTTTAAGAGCATAGGAAGAACTGTTGTTCATTGATAAATATGGAATAAAATACAAGTAACATCATATTTTGTGTTTCTTTATTTTTCATCATTTTAAAACACCCCATTTAATACAAGAGTCATAGCATAACACTCAAGATACACGAGAGAATGTAAGAGGGAAGCACTGGAGTTTCACTAGTTCAAAGTCATATGATTTAAAATATGGATAAAGTGCAAAAAACATAAAAGTAAAAAGTAAATAAACTCAGAAGTAAAGGTAAGTATGCTATAGAAAACATATATATAATACATCATAGCACAGAAGAATTCAAGTGAAAGCATGTGACCCTTTTCTCACGCAAGTAAGTCAACAGTAAAATGTGAATTCTGAAAATTTCTTGAATGTATTTTGTCATAAGTATTGTATTTAAAAAATACATGTGACAAACAATGATAAGTATGCTTAAAATAAAGAATTTTAAAATAAAGAAAACTATTGCTCACATACATCTTATTTCATAACTTATTTCTTAGTTCTGGGGTTAAAGACTGTTTCTATGTAATTGGATTTTTTTCATTGAACAACATTTTATAATGCTTAAGTAATAGAATGTTATTTAAGTAATTTTAAATTTAAATACATTTATAAATTATAGTAAATAAATAATTACTTCCTTCAAGAATGCATGATATGTACAATATTTAGTGGTGCGATTCCATGAACACTTTAAAATCAGCGACCGTTTATTTCCTATTTAAAAAAAATGTCATTTGAAGAGCATTCATTTTTTTACAGTAAAATGGAAGTACCAAGTTTTCATACTTTTTGTACATCGTTAATGCTCTCATTTGTTCATATGTTCATGGATTAAATTGAAATTTATTGCTACAGGCTCACTTTTATTTAACTGTGTTCTCTTATTCATTTCCTAAATATCTTTCTAAACTTAAAATTTCTATTTACCCAAGCAGATTATTTACATATATTTATTTTTTTCCAAATCAACATCTTTCTCAACTATAACATTCACTTCTAAAACTTGAATAAAATTTCATTTAGCGATTAGAAAAATTTCTTAAAAAATGGAAATTATTTTAGATTCATTTTAATTGATGAAAGCAACAAAACAGTACTAAACCATCTTAGTCAGGATTTCTTACGTTTAAAAGATTTTTCTTACTTTATTTTCACTTTCACATCAGTTCAAACATTGCTTTTGGTTTTAATTCATTAAAAATCAACGGCTTTTCTTATATATAAACATTTTTGGTCACGAAGTCAAAAGTAATATTAATTGTGATTACGGGATGTTTTATATATATAAACGAATAAACAAGGATTCTTAGATTTTTTCTTAAGTCTCAGTGGCAGAAAAGGTTTTCTATCAGCTATTTCATTTTTTTCACAGTTTTCACCAATTCTGTTCATGGTGAACTAAGCAATTAGAGTAATTTTACTGAATTCGAATCTGAGTTAATTGGATAATTTTCCTGATTTCGAATTACATCAGTAGAGTAAAGAAGATGATACTAAACTCTACTTCTTCGTGGGTTCGGTGATCGGGATTAGTGAGTGACTTTTTTATGTAATAAGCAATCTTGTTTCTTCTGCTGAATTCTTTTTCTATACCATTGAGAAAAGTCATCGTAATTTGATTTACATAAATAAAATCTACCTCTCATTTAGAGAAAAAATGTGTGTCTAGACAATATAAATAAGATATTATTCCTGCAAAGACTTTTATTATTATGAACAATTTATTTATGCGTCTTGATTGATCAAAATCTACATACTCGTTTTTTTATTAGATCGCATGGTAAGATATTTAATTTCATTCCAAAACATAAATTTATGTTTCCATTTTACATGTCGTGGTATGCAATATATCATCGAATTTTTCAGCATTAAAAATGACTTTTCAAAGGCACACAGTATCCTGTGAGCAACTTTTTTTTACTTAAATTTACAAAAGAGAAAGTTCTTATTCACCATATTTGAACACACATAAAATATGCATTCCAGAAAAATTCATATTTAATTAAACAAATATTTCAAATTTAAGTTTTTTAGAAATATTTCAAATTTAAGTTTTTTAGAAATATTTCAATATTTTAAAATTAATATTACTTATTCAAATTTTCGAAATTTTAAACTATCTTTTGTCAATTTCTTTTCCAGGTATGTCTGGTAATTTTCTGCACTGACTTAGTTGCTATAGTGTTATTTATAATTTTACAAGGAAAACTTTTATCAAATACTACGAAAAATAGTAAAGAAACAATTCCTAATGGTTCGGATTTTATAAGTAATAACGATCTATTTAAAGCCTTATTCCATGAACAGAATTACAAAATATGTGAAGTAAAATATGTTTTTAAATATTTCATGTTTTTATGTTCAAGCATTTCAAAACTTTATATTAATAAGAAAATTGCCTTAAGATTTTAAATGTATGACCATCGTGAGAAATAAAAGGCTAATGAAAAGGAATTAAAAATTTTGATGATCAATGAAATGAATCAGCACATTGTTAAAGAAAATTCTAATAACTAGCTAAATAATGTAGCTGGAGCTACGAAATTATTGTTTATATATTTAAAAACGGTGATATAATAAAAATGAGGTAACTCAGTTTGTTCAATACTTTGGTTATTTCTAAGGTATTGTTTCCCTTTAATCTAAAATGTACAGAAAATAGAGGCTATCGCATTACATGTTAAATAAGAATATAAGTTTTCTATCCGTTACATTAAGTTGAACATATTTATGGTGTAACATTTATGTTTCAAAACATTTTTCATAAATATAATTACAATACTTAATAATAAGTTTTTCTTATAGAACAAACCTTACTATGAATATATTTAGCCGAACAAATGGAATATTACAACGATAGGGCACCACAGAAACATTTTTTTTAATTCTTAGATTTAGATTTAATGGTATTTTATCTAGACTAATAATCTATAAATATCCTACATAAACAACTTGTAATTAATTCTATAGAGTTCGAAAAATTTAAACTTTTAAGAACATTGATTTTTTTATAAATCCATGTGGCTTTTATAAATACACACACACACACACATATATATATACTGCTACAAACATTTTTCCAAGTTTTTTTATAATAAATTACTAAAAATTGTGTATTGAGTTTCTTCTGCTGTTGTTATTTAATTTATAATTATTTTTCATTATTACACATTCAAAACATTCCCAGAAAAACAATAAATTTGAATTTGATTTTTTTAAAAAAAATACTTCACATTTTAGAATTAATCTCAGATACAATTCTACAAAACCGGTATTTTAGAACGTTCATAAACATTTTCACACCTCTATTTCAATACGTAAAAAGACCTTAGGTGTTCGAAAAATAATATATAAACAAAACATTTAACATAAATATATATCTATTTAAGTTTAGCTGATGATCTGAAAAGTGAATATAGCAGTATTGTATATTCTCCCCTCTTGCTTCAAATTTTTTTAAATAACTTGCTAAATACAGATATAGTTCTGGAATTTTATAGGTATATTTAAAATATTTTATGGTATCATATAAACCAACTAAAACATCAATATTTGATTATTTTTTGGATAACATGTACCATTAGTAGGATTTTCATGATTTTTGGGTCTAAAGGTATTTTACGGATACTTATCGTGATTACACTGTAAAAATTACCTGAGTCAGGAATGATATAGCTTCATATTACACTGTTCTTTGATTGTTATTTTTTATTCTAAGAAATTCATGAGACTGATGCTCACCCTGTCCCATAAAAATAAACGCCATAACCTTTCCAATTGAGGAATCCATCTTCTTTTTCATTGGTACAAAATTATGGGCAACAACCCACTGTACATTGAGAGTTGCTTGGTTTCTATGTCTTATTACGATGGTCCAGATTTTATCAACGTCCATGAATCTTAATCACATCAACGATCATAACTCAGTACAAAATCACGACTGCAACTCGATTGAGGAGCAATTAAATTTTGATTTTGTTATACTAAATAAACAAATCAAAGTTACTCTATGAATCAATGTCAGATTTGTTTTTCAACCGTTTAACAGAATGTTGCTCACAATGATTTCAGCAACCTTAAAAGTGCCATTTTCCGTAAAAATTATGCATATTTTGAGGCATTTTTATGTTGTTTTTTTGCTTCAAGTTTATTGAAAATTTGAGATTCTATATATCAAGAAAAAAATTTCTAAACTTCATTATTCTTCTTATTTTACCGTTTTTGTCTTTAAATCTCACACAAGGAGTTTATACTGCTTAGATCTGTTAAAATCTAGTGTTGTTCAAAATTGTTATGAATCACTTAATGAGGAAACCATAATTTAATGAAGTCGGAAAAAATATATTAATTGCTTAATAATTTTGAATAGTTTAACAATTGTCAATTGATCCTTTCAACTAAGAGTTAATTTTCCACGACATTTGAATCATTTATATTTGAAAATAAAAATGTATCTATGTAAAGAAATTATATAATTTCCAATGATGAATTCGATGAAAATTTCCGGCTTAAATTACAAAACATTTAATGCAACGACGATATAAAATATATTATAAGAATTGAAAATCTTTAAATTTCATTTTTGGTGAAGCAAAATATGAATATAAAATGCATGAGAGGCTATGTTCTTAAGCTACCAATATTACACATAACGCCAATGCTCTAAACTCTCAGAAGAAAATGGAAAATTCTTGAGATATATTGCATATTGAACTTAAAGGAATTATAAGGAATATTTTCTTAAAAATTTAGATATATATTAAATTCTCGAACAGGTAATTTTTGAAAATGTTTTAACCGGTATCTTTGGCTTTAACTTTTTAACGTGATATATTTACAATTTATTATATTTCATGATAATATAAATTTTAATATAACTTCAATATTAGTCAAATAATATATACATAGCCGTGAGTTTAAAGCTTTTAAAAATGTGTAATATATATATATATATATATATATATATATATATATAATTATAAATGGAACAAGAATTATATATGAAAGTAAAAAAAAAAACATTCACTTCCAAAAATTTTATTTAACATTTTTGTACACTTACTTTAATATCAAAAATAGTTTGAAGTAATTTCCAATTAAATTGTGTAAATTACTTTTTCTGCGTATATTGTTCTAAAATGACACTCAGTTTGATAATATTTGCTACATTGAATATTAATAACATTAAAAGTAGTTTCTCTTCTGTGTGTTTTAAGCAAAACTTATTTAAATATTTATAAAATAATCAAGGATAAAAATAAAAACCAACATTAAGTAAAATGACAACATTCTCATAATTATAGTTTTGTAAATTCCACTTCTTGAATATTTTTGTTTCATTTCTGAAACATTCGTATTACTAATTCCAAAACTTATTTACTTAAATATATATAATAAAAAGAGCTGATAATAATATGTGTAATATAAATATATCTATAGGCTTTTTCATTAATTATATTTAATAATAAGGATAGTAAGACAGTTTTATTTCCTTAAAAAACAAGGAAATTATGTATAATATTTACAGCTTTTTGTTACACTCTTTAGATTTCAAAGATATGTCGAAAAGAACAGTTTATATAATTTTAAGAAATACGCAACACTAAAATATTTAAAAAGTCTTATTATTAAATGCGCAAACGATTTATTTAGAAACAAAAATTTCACGATCATTATCAAGATTTAAGTATTTCAAGAAAAATGTAATCACATCAACATAGTTCTTATTTAATTTTTCTCTCTGTAGCAAATAAAAATACCACAATTTTAATAAAAATAAAAGGGTTTAGCTTTGCTTTTCAATTAACATTAGACATAGAAGGAAAAAGTGAACTATTGGTGACGGTGCTCTTAACTTTGAACCTCAGTCATGATGAAGACAATGCCTCATTGGAACCAGTTTTTCTCCAAGTTTCTATCCCACGCTCCTGGTTAACTTGAGCCTCAATTAATTCAGCGTGTATCAGTCCCATTACACGGTACTTCTTTAATGGCATCAAGACTCGAATATCATAATATCTTGATTCATAAATGTCATGGCTTACAAAGCGTATGAAATATGTATCTTCTAAATTTAACTGAAGAATTAGGATTAACTTCCGCACATAATACTAAAGTAATCGAATTGATTAGTTTAACTATGAAATATACACAATTTAATGAAGAATTGTTGAAAGACCGAGAAGAGTTAATTTTTACCTAAAAACAAGAGAAACTTTTGATTGATTGTTATTGAAACGTCTCACTCAAAAGCATCTTACACGGCTATTGGGTATGGACAACTTAATTTTGGGCCTCACTCAAGTAACGAGGATGGCACCTCAGCTGGTAAGCCGCGAGTTTGTGATTATGATACTAAACTGCTACAGCCACAAGGCAAAAGAAATAGTAGAAACACCAGAGACAGCAGCAAAAGTAAAAGAGAAAACGGGAATATTATTTGAGCAAGCTGGAGCCAGAATGGAAAGCATCAAAAGGTAGCTTTACTTTCTTTTTTTAATGCGCCTGAAAAGCGAAATTTGTTAAAGTTAACGAAGCGTTGTATAATGTTAACATAGATATTAATATGAGAAGCTAATTTTTCGAATCATTGTTTCTATAGAAGATTAGATAATGCATTAGCCCCCAGTGCTTCCTTTAGAAACAGTAAATATTGTGGCTAGTAAACCTGATCCGGGTGAGAATGATTTTAGTCATATTCGTAAATTGCTTCTGAAGTGTTTCAAATTAAGTTCTGAGAAATTTAGACAAATATTTGTTTATCACGTAAAGAATCTTCTGCATCTTAGAGTGATTTTTCTTGCAAATATGTTTCTTACTGTTAATGAGTGGATTAGATGTCTAAAGTTATGTAGATTTGAAGTAACATTTAATTTCAGATCCTTTGAAATAGAGAATACCCCTCCCCCCGATGTAGGCGATCATTTTATATATGAGTGCGCGAAAAATAAAAAGATCGACCAGTTATTAGGCAAACTGGATTTTTATGAATTTGCGAGACAAATCATTGATGTGGAGGTTAACCGCAACTTTCAAAGAAAATAAATAAAGGGTTTTCTTTTCAATCTTTTAAAAATAATGAAAAATCGAAATTGAAACCAAAGTATAAATACAATAATGATTTTAAAAGTAAAATTAAATCAAAGACAAGTTGTTGCAGTTATAATTCTAATGAGCCTAAATTATCCGGATGTGTAAGGAAGAAAAATATTCTAAAATGTTTTAAATGTTCTAAATTTGGACACAGGGCTAATTATGTGGTCAATTGGATACTAATCAGATTTTGGCTACTAGTATTAAAACGACGCTAATAAGATTCAAAAAATGATTGAAATTAAATATAAAAAGTTATGTATCTTATGGGAAGTAGGTTCAGAGAGCTGACAAAAATAAGTTATGCGTGTTACGGTAGCATTGCATCTCCAGTTAGTAAGGTATTTGTAACGGAATGTGGGGGTGAAGAAAAGTATCCAATTAAATGTGTTTTTAGTTCTGCAATATCGTTATTGAAACCTGTATAATTTTATGTTGCAATTCTTTTATTAGAACTAATGTAATTGATCGATTAAATATATCCATAAATGAGAGCAGAGCTTAAATTATTGGAAAGAGTAGTGACATTCATGTACGCTATGCTAGAACACATCATAATATTCAGATTAATCGAGTGATGCCTACCTGTTTCAATAATAAAGAAAAATGAGAGTTACCCCTTAACGTGGTTTTTCAAGTGAAAGGCTCCTCAGTTGCAGACAGATAATATTATAAGAATATTCTTCATTTTGGAATGATACATAGGAACTTTTTTTCTTATTTGACAAATTACGTAAATTCAAACGAACTGGATTTGATTAAAATTTCCAATCTCGACTATAAAAAAGTATGAATCTGTTTGAAAATTAGATATCTCATATTATAAAAAATAAAAGCTTCACTTAAAACTCTGAAGGATGGAAAACCATTTTTTGAGCGAGCAAGGTGTTTTTGATTCGCAGAACAGTAAATTATCGAGAAGCAAATTCAAGATTGGTTTGTATGTGGTAATAATTCAAAACAGTTGGATTATGACAGATCTGTCAATTATGTTTTGTCTGAAAAAAGGATAATTCTCCTCTTCCATATTGAATATAGGACATTGAATCGAAATATTAATGAGGATAATTTTCCTCTGCCACATTAAATTAAAATGATTTCTCTATTTAGAAATATCTAGGAATTTCACTTCACCTTTCTTAAAGAACGGGTTCTTCCATGTTAATATCGTACATCAATCTCCTAAATAAAGTGCATAGCGGATAGTACGGATTTTTGAGATCTCTTTTTGGTTTCCTTGGTACGTCCTCGAATGTTTTCGCGAGATTTGTATTTAATGATTTTAATGAATTAATTCCTGATAATACAGTTGTAGTGTACTTATATGATAATAATATTTCATCACAAAGTAAAGAAGAGGGAATGCAAATATTAAAAATCTGTTCTTGAAGTCGATCGAGATAATGGTTTACAGCTTAATATTAATAAATGCCATTTTTTTGAAGAAAGGAATATAATGCCTTAACCATTTATGAAATAGAATAAAAATTCCTTTCCAATCGAGATTTATCTATTCCAAATCATCCAATACCTAGATCAATAAAATAGGTTCAATAATGTTTGGGATATGCGGGAAATTGCAATCCCTTAAGTGGCTTACTTCGTAAAGAAAAGCAATTTGAATTTGAGCTACAATAATTAAATCCCTTGATAAATTAAATAATAATTTGTCATACAAACGTGTGTTATGCATTTTTGTGATAGGAATTTATATGCTAATGCAATGAACCATGGATTAGGATGTGTACTACTAATGAAGGCTGATTGTACCGATTGACATTCAATACATAAGTAAGATCACTTTTCAACAATTAAAATATAATTGTTATCAGCTAGTGGTATTCTCAGTTATAAAATCGTTAAAAGCATTTAGAAACTATTTACTGGGATCAAAATTTAAAACAGTTAATGAATACACCACTATTTATAAAACACTTGATTCTAGAGTGGCTCGTTAGGCTCAATTCTTGGAGGCAATTGTGATTATGAAATCATTCATAGATCAGGTACTTAAATGAAACACTAGATGCGTTGAGTCATAACATTGTTTTTTTTCAGTGAATACAAGATTCTAATCTAAAGTCACATCTAACTTATTCTTAGCGTGAAACGTGGATAAACTTTTTAAATTAATCAAATATTTGTTTAAGAGGGATGAGGAGAGAGAAAATGGCTATTTCATAAGAAATTAGATTTTCTATAAATTGAAAAATATTAGGGATCTGTTTGTGGTCCCAGAGTTATTACAGTTTGAAATAACCTTAAATATTCATAGAATAGATCATTTTGCTACAGAAAAAGCCGGACACGCTTAGAACGAGGAATTTTACATTACGAAAGTTAGAATTAAAATCGAAGGCATAATTGCAAACTTCATAGAGTGCGCACTGTATAACAGAAAACATGGGGAAAAGGTGAAGTTTTCTTAAACCTTATACCTGTCGAAAATATTCAATTAAATACTAATGATATTAATTTTACAGGATCCCTCTTTTCAACAAATAAATGTTTAATAATACTGATTCGGACATATTGGTAATGTCAGAAGTACTTGAAGAAGCCTTCCTTTCTTTGGAAGTTGAAGCAAGTAAGATGCATCTTGTTATTAGCCAGATTCGAACTAAATATATGACATATACCAAATTTAAAAACCTTCATATGGGAGAAGGAGAATACAGGTCTGAAACAGTCAATAGCTTTAAGTTCTGAAATGAATTCATTCAACGAGAGAGAGACATAAAGTCATATGTTTGTAACAAAATCACATCTGCTGACAGATGTTGTTTCTGGCTACAAAAATATTTTTAACCTAATTTCACTAGCAGAAAAACCACGCTACACATCAACTAAACTTTGATTTGATCATGTTGGGTGGAGTTAATTAATGGAGAAGATGAAACAATTTACAAACTACTTAAAGAGCCAGTTATTATTAAATTATAGCAGGACACTTAATACTCTTAGGACACACAGCAGGACACTTAATAAGATTACATGGCAATCGAACCACTAAAAAGTTCTTGATTAAGCCATTTAGTGCCGGAAAAAAGGGAGACCAAAACTAAGAGGAATTGAGAACCTTGAAAAAGACTTGCAAACTATTAATATGACAAACTGGTAAACCTTAGCCAAGAACATAACAGTATGGAAAGGAATTCTCCCTAGAGCGATGGCCCATTTAGTGCTGTCTAGCAAGTGAAGAACAAGAGCATATTTTAATATCAAAAACTCATTTACAGAATCCATATGATTTTATCCAGTGAAATCAAGAACCGCATAAATTGAGATTATAGAATAAATTGAGATTGCAGACGAAAGTATTTATAAATTCTACGTGAACGATTACCTACAATGTATCTGCATTTACTTCAACAGATTTCAATACTTATTGGACAGAGGAAAATATGGCGCACGTAAAATTTATAACTGGAATAACTAGAGGAAGTAGGAAGATTGAAGGATCTTAATACCTCTACTATCAAAAATGTCTCGTGATGATATGAACAAATGGTTCAGATATGTTGCTGACATGCAAGGAAGAATCAATAGTATTACCATTAGAAGCATGAAGCACACTTAAATTATTGATAGGAAGGAGGATAGAGACCGAAGAAGACGTCAGGATAACTGAAACATTATATGAGTAGATTATTAAATTATTTGATGTATGGTGATGTATGAAATGAAGCAAAGTCTATAGTTCCAAAGCTGCAAAAAGAAAGACACTTTAACAGAAAGACGACGAAACTGAACATCAACAAACTAAATGATTTAGTATTTATTTAAAGAATTCAGTATGGGCAGGATTCAAATGTTTATGACCCTTACAGAATTACCACAGTTATCAATCGCCCAATAACCGGTGCGACGTAGAAAAATTTAGAAGCCGTAATACATCCAACAAAACTTCTACTATAGACCACACGAAACTATTGTCAACCAGATTTAGTTGAAAATTAGTTCAATGTATAATCTACTAGATGTTGTTCTTTCCGTTCTATGCTTGTGTGTTTCTTAACTTAATCACAGTTTCTTCGTTTTGGTGATGCCCAGCTGAGATGTCAGGACTACAGGATGACAGAAATATCAGAGTTGATGCAACGCTACCTAAGCACTAGCGTATTTGATGCTGATTAGTCAAGAGTGATAATTAAAGGGGCACAGTTAACTTGACGAGAGAGTTTGCTAGTGGAACGTTATGGTAACCAGATGGCTTACTATGGAAGTATGCGGCAGATGGCTACAGGGAAGTGTATTCATGCTGGGAAGGCAATACCCTTGTGAAAATGATTGACTGGATGGCCTTTCATAATTATTGCCGCATATTATCAATAAATGAGTTTTATCATACATTTCCATGTTTTAAAAATAGTTGTTTTAATCGTCTACCAGAATCAGTCTCATATATATATATATATACGCACAAGGACGCGCATTGCCCTGATGCAACACTACGCCCTTCTAATTCTTTATACTGCGAACTCTCTATCTCTTCTTTGCATTTTTTAAATAAACTTATTAGAAGCAATTCTTTTCTGAATTTGTTGTCTTGTTGCATGGTAAAATTTCAATCCAATCTCACATGACATAGTAATATGAGCACTACTTTCTACGAATGAAGACCAGCTTTTGAGATTTGTAAACGGGATTTTATTTCCCCTTTTCCCAATACCTCTATCCATTTTTCATTCCCCGTAACTACTTGCTTAAAAATAGTCTTGCAGTAGCATTTATAGAGCGAGTCTCAAATAGAAATGTAATCCATCAGATTTTTCTCTGTTAAATTCTAGGGAACCGATTCATCAAAACGGGTTTTTGTAACCAATTTTAATAAAATTCTCGGAAATGGTGGGTTTTGACATTTTTAACAAATATATTTCCCAGTATTACATACAACGTATAAGAAACATAACGTTTTATTCAGAAAATCACATTTAATTTTGAAAGACATTTTCAAACATATATTTATACAAAAATTTACAATAACAACTACTGCATTTACCTATATGAAAACTATTTTCCTATTATAAACTATTATATTTATTTATTTCTCTTTAGAGGATTAACCTGCAAAAATATTCTTAAGAAATTCTGTGATTAATTCATTAAGTATTTTATTTCAATTTAAATGTTTGGATTGTAAAGATAATGGAAGCATTGATAGATGTTGCTTAGAATGTTTTCGTTTTCAGCTTTATTTGGAAATGGTTTTGAGTCAAACTTTGCAGCTCTCTCTGTTTATGTATACTTGTGGTGCATGTATGTGTAATAATAACATGCATGTATGTATATATGTATATGTAACTCTAATATATGTATATATGTATGTATGTGTATATGTATATATATATATAATAATAATAACAACCAATAATACGTAATGACCAGGTATGTAATAACATATGTATATATAACAATAATATAGCATGCATATGTTGACGTGTATATATGTGTAACAGCAGCAATGTGTCTTTAACCAATGTGTATGTATGTGTATGTATGTGTGTAATAACCAGCCAATGATGGTAGTATTGTATGTGTATAGATTATGTATTTGTATGTATTATATGTTATATATGTTTGCTGTTTTTTATATGTATGTTGGCAACCAATATGTAATATGTGTATATCTTCAATATATTTATATGTAATATAATATGTATTAATATATATTATGTATATATGTAACACTGTTATATATTATATATATATATGTATTATATATTATATATATATATGTATATTTTATATATTATATGTATGTATGTAATAATAATAAACATAACTATGTATATGTATGTATAATAAGCTAATATGTATATATAATAATAATAATAATATGTATGCGTATGTATGTATATATTATGTATATTTTATATATATATATATATAAAGAAAGAGAGAGGGAAATGAGTTAAATTTGTTCATTGGCTTTGCGTTTGCTTGTGGCTATTACAAATATACAGGACTGACAGCTGTTAAACATTCTGTTTGTTAAATGTCTCATGTTACAGCTGATATTTCTCATAACCAATGCTGAATATTTCTTCTGTCAGTTCTTTCTGGACTCGGGTTGCTTTCTTTCGTAAATTCACAGTCCAAATCTTGTTTCATTTAATACAGATTTCGCATAAAATCAAGACATATAAGTTTCATATGACTGTGATCTCATATGAATAAAGGCAGATGATCTGTACTGGGAGGATGTGCTTGGTACCTGCTGACCATTATCATCCGTGTGTACCCGACACATTGGGATGAACTTGGCTAAAACCCTCTTGACAGTCAATAGCGAATAAATTGACGCATTTTATTGGAGGAAAAATTTTTTTTTGTACGGAATTTTGTTAATTTTCCTACAGTCATCAATCCACACGAATTATTAACCAATGGTCATATCAAGAACAGATTTCTGATTTCTTCGATATTTTCACCCGTTTTTGGTGGAAATATAGGCGAGAGCGTAATTCATCTTCTCTACTGTCAAAACGCTTAATCCATTTCCGAAACACGTGATAAATATTAATTGATATACTATTCTTTCAAAAAAAATTTATGTTTCATTGAAATATTTCCAAGTTTCATGCGGAAATTCATAACAAAGGACGAAGGAGTAGCTTAGTGGTTATGGCTTCAGTTCATGGCCGGCGGTTTTCGTTTAGTCGCGAGTACGATCACGGCCTAAAGACCCCACCGTGTAAGCTTGATGCAGGGTCATCCTATCGGTCCTAAAGTCTTCCGTTGGCGTGATGTAGGAAGTTAAGAGAGAGTGCTAAAAAACGTTAATCTTCCTCATCCTTGACCATCAGTTCAAATTACGAGGTCAGTCATAATAGCCCTCGTGTTATTTCCAGTGCGACGTAAATAAAATCTAGAAAACTTCATAACAAATCGTTGCTCTTATTATTTTCAGGTGAAACAAAAAATGCTCTAATTCAACGTTATGGGTACTCCGGAATTGTCTTACAGAAATAGAGACACTGCGATTCGAAGGATTCATTATAACCAGCTGTGTGCTCACTGGCGTTTGGCGCATAATACTTTTTCTGTTGCGGCGCCAGTCCATTATCAAATTGCCACACTTTGTAGACATTTTAGAAGATAAACGATCTAATAAACCCTTTATTAAAACTAAACAATAATAATAAACATCAACAACACATGTCTGCTTCTAATTGGTAGATGGGCAGAGCAAAGGGAGTAAATGAACGAAAATAAGTCATTAATAAAACAATGTTACTCTGGCACTAATGCTGGAAATTGTCCCATGACAGTTTCAGCTTTGAAAATTTCATAATAGTGGCCGGATACAAATCGACAAATATTAATACCATTTTTGACACATAATGCAATGCAAAATAAAACAGTTTTTTTTGTGTCTTAATTCTTACCATAATTGTACTTTTAGATAAAGCATAAATCTTGAAGAAAAAAATGTGTTACTTTGAAACTCTCTGAGTTTCTCGTTAAAAATTTGTTCTTTGTCAAGAATGAAAAATAATTCTAGAGGAAAAAAAAGGACAATTACATGACTTTTATTTGTTTGCTAAGCTAAAGAAACAGATGAAAAAAAAATAGTTTCTTTATTTTTTTATTTCGGCTGATTTTTGTTACGTCCAGTAATTTAAGTCATTTTTATTTGTTTAAACTTTTGGTTCTCCTTTGTGAAATAAAGATTGCATCACGACATCACGATCTTCTTTTTCTTATTTAATTACCATTTTCTTACTTTTCGAACTAATAATCTCATTAGCGAATTAGTTACAGAATAAAGCTTTCTCAAATAATTTCTTTTGCAGTCTACCAAAAAAAAACATTATTTATTTTCTGTTTATCTGGTGAAACTTTCGTTTTTCACTGTTTCCTTTGTTAGATAATGGACAGTTTTAAAATAAAAATATGCTTTTTTTACATTTTACTTTTAATAAACGTTAACAATTTTGATTCATTCATTTTACTTCGGCTATCATTATGCAAAACCAACGTCTCCAAACTCAAATTATTGAGATTTATTTATCCGTTTTATATATAATTTTAATACACTTATTTTGATATTTATTGATACAGTAAGAATTTGAACAAAAAAATGAGTTATATTTTAATGTAACTATCCTGTATAGATATTTAATTATACAGTTCATTAATATTTTTGCATTTTTAAATTTCGTATTATACGAACGAATAATATTTAATACAAATCATATAATTTATGAAGTGTTTTTATTTGTTGTGATAAAATTGAATATTTTAATGCATTTAAAATAGAACTTTCCTGAACTTACTAATAAAAGCTTAGATTAAAATTTTCCGTTAAAACCTTTTCTTTGTCCTGAAATATTGAAAACATGAGTGATTAAATATATTTCATTTGTTGAATTATTGATTATTTGATTTATTATTATTTGAATAATTCTCAAACTACGTGGTAATTAGATTGAATATATATATTAAATGCATTTTCTATACGTGTAAAGAAGAATATCCAATAATCTGTGTGTAATTAATGTAGACGTTAATTTTTATTTCCTGCTTGATGAACTTCATCTTTTTACACGCTTGATTTAGTTTGTACAAGACATGTAGAAGAATAGACACAGACCATCGCCTAACATCAACAGCACGCCAGCGGGAGAACAGTAGGCCCCGACAGATATAATGTACATCAGCCCAGGTTACACAGCGGGGCTTTAGTGGGATTAAGGCTTGAACCTCACGACTCGACGAAAACTGCCGGTCGCGAATCCGCGACCATGACTACTGGGTTACCATGGCTACCTTTAGAGAAAAGGATAGAAAAATAAATTATTTTTGGTAGGTTTTTTTATCCTTCAACACAATCTCTTTTTAGCTCTATATACTTTTCAGAACGTTTATTCCACATTTTTAAGCCATCTATAAAGTAAGATTTTGGAAGATCCTTAAAGCACGCATCCGCTTGGGCAATGTCTTTATGGTTCGATGTGAAGAATTGTGTGAAAATTGGAAATGAAAAAAAATCAATGGATGTCACCTCTGGTTAATACGGGGGACATCATACTAAAAATAACTTTAATTCCATGATTTTGGACACCGCAACCGCACAAGTGTGCACCCATGTATTGTGTTGATGAAAATAATCATTTTCTTTTTTTCAAAATCTTAATTTTTTCACTCAGTTGGTTCAATAACGTCACATAACACTCTCTAGTTATTCTTTTTTTCCTTTTCCAAGTAATCGATGTAGATTAATCTGCATGTATCTCAAAAACCCGTGTCCATCAACTTGCCGGCTGATTTCACCGTGTTTGCTTCCTTCGCAACCTGTTTGCCTCCAAACCCCACTGTTTTAACTATTGTTTTTTGTTTGGAGTAGTGTAGTAGTGATCCACGTTTCTTCCACAGTTATATATCAACGCAGAAATTCATCAGGATTGCGAAAATAATGCATCCTTGTCTCTGAATCGATCACAAATTGTGCTTATTTTCCACTGAGAGTAAGCGCGGAACCCATCTGGCTGAGATTTTTTTAAACTCAATTTTTGGTGCGAAAGGTAACTTATTGTACTTAGAAATACTCCAGGGGCCCAACTAATTTACGCACTTTTATTTTACTTTTCTAAGTAAACTCAAGTTTCTTGATTCAATTGACAATGCAAGTAGTTTATTAGGTTTGCTGAAGATAGAACCTAATAAACTATTGCTGAAGAAGAATATCTGTCGCTATTTCGAATCATTCGCTCGTAGTTTTCCGTCCCCATGTCTAGTAATGTATATTCATGATCTTCAGTAGGTTTGTTGATTAAGTATACAATATGTATAGCTTACTCGCAAAAGATCGCTGATGCTGTTTTTAAAATCATCTTACATTTGTAATTATTTCTGAGCAAGAATATAAAAAGAAATTTGGAACAAGAGTTAGTCAAAATATTTGGATATTCTCTACAAATACCAAATCACCTCTACAAATACCAAATCACCAGTATCTGAATCGAAGTACCGCGTATCACGTCTGAGGTGTATCAATTTCAGTTATGTAACCTTCAGTTTTGAATATATTTGTTTTAATAAATGAATACACCAAATGATGGTATTCTCACTGAGTAATATTTATTATCAAAGTAACAGAAGTCAACTTAGAGAAGAACATTATTTTTAAATACTAAATTAAGAATTTGTTGATTGAATGCTTGTAAACAGTACATTTCAATTAGCTTTCAGAACTTTTCAGGTTTGTTCTTTATCAAAAACTCAAGTAGTTTGTTTTCCTTTGTAATTCAATATATTATGAATTATTTCCATTGATTGGATTAATTGACAGTTTATTATATGAGGCCTATTGACTAAATCAATTAAGAGAAATTAAATGTGTTTAATACATTCAAAAATTTCTTATTTTATATTTTTAAGTTTTACTTCCTAATTTCTAAGAAATGAAGTTTACCTTTCTTTAGGTTAAAATTTAATTGAATCTTATACAGGGATAATCTAGAAGGCTGAGAAAAGAATTCCAGTGGAAGGCTATTTGCCTGCTGGGTGTCTGAACAATAATCCCTAATGTCATGTATTTAGAGACTTCGGTTTCCTACATTTCTGGATTTAGGCTGGTAATTCGGTGGTTCTAGATATATGTAAACTCAGCTACTAAAGCAAAGTCTGTACTATAGAGGTAAGCGAAACTAATGGCAGACAAAAATACAATGCGAGTGTAGCACAGGTGAGACGAGTGTAATCTCTCCACATGATGCAATAGATTGAAACTGTCTCTTTTTCTCACTCTATATTATTTTTTTAAAAAAAATTCTTTTTATTTATAATAGTTTTTTCTGAATCATCGTTGAAATCGGATTTAAAATAATTGTTATAAGTATCCATACATTGTGTAAGAATTTGAATTTGTATGGCGGATTTCGGTTATGACAAGAAACAAATTCAGAAATATTCTAAGGTTTTGAATTTATTTCACCGAAAATTAATGTTCGAAATAGAACTATAAACTTATAAAATTAATGCAGTACATTTATCTTGTACAACATTTCTTCTTATAATAAATTCATATTTCCAAATATTGAAAAATGAAAAAAGGTTTTTGTGTAAGTATAAGATTTGACACTTGCGCTTGAGAAAAGTTCTAAAACTTCCGTAATGTTGAAATATGTACATCTTCTGATGAAGCACATTCTTTCCTAGAACCTTTTTTCTTCTGTCTTGACAGTTTACTCAAATGTGGAAGGAATTTACGCAGAATTATGTAAAGAACGAGTTTAAAGTAAAATTATAATTAAATTATTTGACAAAATTTAATTTTAAATAAAATAATCTTTTTGCAGAATTTTATGAGGTACTTGTCCTTATATTTCGGAACCAAATGACATAAAATTTTTTTAATTATTTTTTTTACATTTGATTATCTAGAAAGAAACAACAAACATTTAGATAACATGTGTTTTAGACACAATTTAACATAACTGACTCTTAAAGTTTCTAAATTTTTCATTCATAAAATTCTTAATGACATTTGTTTTGTTTCAATATATTAATACACAAATTACGTTGGGGTAGAACACAAAATAATTTATTTAACGAATCCTGACAAGTATCTATAGTAAGTCATTTTTCTGATTATTTAAATTGCATCATTTAAAATAAAGAAAGCAGAAAATAAAACCACACAATGTGAAATCAAAACATTTTCCTAGCACATCATTCTTTTTTGTAATGAATACATACTAATAAAGCATTATTTTTAAGTTACATATTTTGTAAAAGTATTACATGGTGTTCCTCACGAGAAATTTCAATGATTCACAATGCTGTTTCAATAGATCTACACCTTGAAGATCCACATTTATCCCTAGCATCTTTTCCCTTACTTCTTGGCATTTTGCCCGAGCCGAAAAATTGAATTTAATGCTAAAAATGGAAAGAAAACTTAGGAAAAGCCAGACTCAATAACTTCCTTTAATGTTCGGGCTTTAGTGAAACCAAGTTAATCCAAGCGTGCCAAATAAGTTATTTAGTGCTTTTTTTTCTTAATACCTCCAAAATTTATGGTGGAGGAAAACAAAAAATAATGTGCTGAAGAACTTTTAAAAAAATATATGTTTTTTTAAACTAAAGACGCATTATATCTGGGATGCTCTTTTCAGTGTATGTCAGTTGAAGATTTACTTTTAAAACAAATTTATTCATTATGCTAATGCAGGACTTATTGTAACTTCTGTAATGGTGTTCTCAATATCTATCAGTTGAACAACAGTTTATTTTACATGTTATTTCTTTTATATACGAGATCTCAAATATCATACATTGTTCTTAAATTAAGATTTTTTTTCATGAATTAAACATTATTTCAGTAAAAGATATTCTCTACACTTTAAATAAAGCCCTTTAATTATAAAATTTCACTCCTATATTATTTTAAACTAAGCGATAATTTTATTTTGAGAATCAATTGCATTATTTTATGTTAAATTGAAATTTCATACTTACGTGGTTTATTGGAAATTGCAAGGATTCTTTCTCATCAAACTAGTATCAATATTAACATTCTTCAGTATAGACTTATATATTTTGTTTATTTTAACGATTATTGTCTATAAAAATGACAAAAGGGAATCATAAACTTCTACTAAAAATATTTAAAAGATTTTCTATCAGTTTTATGTCAAGAATACTAAATTCTGATTTTTTTTCTTCTCAAAGCATGCACACTTACAATGCAACATAAACCTTAAAGAAAAGGAGACCACTTTTTTCCAATGAAAATAACGCAGCAAAAAAAATAATAAATTACATATTTATAGTAATCTTAGTAATAGATACAGTAAAAATGAAATCGTGTCACAAGTACACTATGGACAGAGGGTTGCTCACCATTAATTTAAAGTTTGATTTTAAAAAGTAATAAAATACTGCTATTGATTGTTGCTAACACATGTAATTTAAAATCACATAAAACTACAATATATAGAAAGAAATTTTCAAATTTGATGCGATACGACGTGATATTTGCTGATTCTTTCGACCATTGGGACGAACAATGGATGAAAAGATACTAATATCTTTTCTGCTAAATTGATAAGGCTCACGCGTTTTTTTTTTTTTTTTTTTATTTTTATAACCATGGAGAAAACCACATTTTTTCAACTGACGAGGTAAACAACTAGTTTTGCATGTATAATTTCAAGAGTATTCGAGTTCAGATTACAATCATAAACTAAAACTATTTTATATTATATTGATTTTCTTCTTGAATTTTTTTTTTAAATTTGCGTGTTTGGTTTTCTTGAGGACCAGTGGAAACGGTTTCATAGAGCACTTTTGTTTGCCGACCACGGATTGAGAACCTCTAAACTGAACCATAAATAATAAGTATGCATCAGAACGATACTATTTTGTAATGTCCCTCAAAGATGTCGGTAGTTGCACCATTTTCTATACCAATATACGGTAGAAAGGGCCAATGATTTTCGAAAAGCTATGATCATATTTTAATAAGCATTACACATAATGTTAGAATAGGAAATAAAGTCAATCTTACCTTATGACGTTAAGCAATTTGCCATTTTCTCTTCACTAACCTTGGGGAATTTAATTGAGATTGATTGCATGAAATAAACAGTTTCTTCCCAACCAAAATGAAACGTGATTATGATAATTAGAGGCCGGTAGAAATAAAGTGAAATGAGCTAGATATGGCGGTATATCAAAAGCGCTAAGCGTATGCCTAACAAGCGATAGATGACATCAGAGTTGTTCCGGGCGATAGTAGTCGCAGAGGGTTTGAGAAATCAAGTCAGCTTCAACTGGAGGGGTTTAGATAAGAGAGTATTAATTCCATAATAGACTTATAGGCGAATAAATCTAAGGGGTCACCAAGGAGAGCAAATATTCCTCAGACATTATGTTAAAAAGTTGACAAATAAACAGTTGTGTTAGACTTGACCAGTGTATCCTTGTGTAGGTTATTGGTGCATTACTTTTGGAGTTAGTTGTATTTGAACGAGTTTTGGCACAAAAGTCGGGTACAAGTGATTCACCACAACCTACGAATCAAAAATCACCACCAATTTGAATCAATTTTGTTTTGGTGCCATATGACTGATTGCTTAATTATAGCATCAGCAATGGTAACATACCCGATGCTAATACCAACAAGCCTCAGTGTTTTCATCTGACTTGAAACTCAGATACATTTTGAATTATCATCGTAAAGTATCAAATCAAGAATTACCTTTGATGTCTGAAGTCTGTTACTGACTGCCCTTTGAGTGATTCTAAGAAGAACAAATGAAATTAATTAGTGCGGTCCTTTTCAATAATCTGAAGATCTTGTATGTTACTTGAAAGTTCTAGCAACATCTAATGCGGCTATTTGAATCAAAACATTTGATTTTTTACACAGATTTAAAAAATTAATATTTTTAATTGCTTTTTTCATACTGAGAGCTCATACTATTTTTCAGCCAATAGAATACACAATTTTTCTATGAAATTGTGTAGGTGTAATTCTTAAAGATATTATATGGATGATTTCGTTAGAGATGTGGAAATACTTAACGATTTAATAAAATTATGTAAGGACCACGATTTTCTAAAGTTATTTCCATTTTGATCATATAGCTAATAGGAAAGGTTTTCAAAACAATCATGTTGAGCAATATGTATTCTTAATAAAATTAAACGGTACAATTAGTTAATCTTTGTAAAATAAAATCTAAAGAAACTTATATTTGAAATTATATATACTCTATAACAAAAAAAAACGACACAACAAGAAGGAGTTTTCCCGATTGTAATGAAATTTCGTATGCAATGACATTTGGACCGAACATGTAAATGATTAAAATTTGGTATCCCATGAATGAATAATGGGATCTACAGCGCATCGGTACTGCACACTCAGCAGATGCATATAAGAAGCGATTCTCAATCTGACGGTTAAATTTTCTCTTGCATTGCGATTTAGGATACTTTCAAAGACTGAAAAAAATGCCTCGCCGCAGGATTCAAACCCATTAAGAGCAACTGTCAGGGTTTGAAAGAGGGCGTACCATTGGATTGATAGAGGCAGGTTGGGCAAATCTTAGAATTGCTCGTCATATGGGTGGAAACGATGCGACGATTTGAAGGTATTAGCAAGAATGTGTGAGAAATGGCAGACTTTCTGATGGTATTGGTTGACCTTGAGTCACAGCAGATCGAGAGGACAGAGTTAATTTCAGATCAGCTGTCACAGCGCCTGATTCATCGCTATCAGCCATCAGACGCGAGACCCGCACACGAGTGTTCCCCTTGACCATTCACAGATGGCTGATAGAGTGAAATCAAAGCTCGTACAGACCACTACGCCACCTGCCACTTAATTCTGCACACTGTCGAGCCAGTTTACAGTGTTTAGCGACGAATCCAGCTTCCGATTGTGATCTGACGATCATCGAAAACGTGTCTAGAAACGCCCGGGGCAGCGTGCTGATCCTGTTTTCAATATTGCATGCCCTGCAGGCCCTCGACCAGAAGTTAGGGCCTGGGGTGCCTTTTGCCTTGATAACCGGACCCTTTTGGTCGCCATTAGATGCACACTTATAGTACACGACTTATATCGTCGTCGACGATATTCTGAGACCTGTTTTGCTACCGTTCCTTTTCTAGTAACTTGGCCTTATTTTTCAGCTAGTTAATGTCAGATTACATACGGCACGTGTTGTTATGAACTGTCTTACAGCATGTCAAACATTTCCTTAGCCAGACAGTTCTCTCTGCTTTCGAGCATGTATGGAATATGAGGGGAAGGCAACTGAACCTAAAAGGGAATGTTGATGACCTAGCCCTACAATTGGAGCACATTTGGCAAGAAATACCGCAGTTGACCATCAGAGAGTTTTAATCTCTCGTGTGGCAGCTTGCATCCAGGCTAGAGGTGGGTCAACACTTTAATGAGCTCGTTACTTTGTACATATGTAACTCTGAAATAAGTCATTCAATTTTTCTGAAATATTAATCATTATTTATTCTATGTATAAGTTTCGTATCTGCCAATTTTTGTCTCCATCAGACAACTCCTTCTAGGTACGTCGTGTTTTTTTTTATTTTTATTTTTTATTTTGAAATGTAATATTCGGTGCAATATTTATACTGTTTTCGCGTTTTATAAATATGACTAAAAATTAATATTAAAAAATATTTACTTATTATTAACATTTAAGAACATTCACGGGTTGGAGAAACATAAGAACGCGGGTGGAGTAGTCAGTATGCCAGAGCATTTTAAGATTTAAATACGAATCCTTAGTGATATTTATGTTAAATTCAATGTCTAGTAATATAATAGAAGTAATACAAATCGGAATGAAATGAAAATTAATTTAATTAAATTTAATAAGGCAAAAATACAGTAATAATACTATTGATATTTAATTGGCGTATTAAATATCAAAAGTATATTAGCGATTATACTATTGATATTTAATATGCGTTATTAAATATCAATTATATTAGCGATTTAAAATAAAATCAAAGACGAAATTTAAACTTACAAAGATTATTTCCATAATTTGGACAATTCACTGATATTTGTTGAACAATTATTGCAACTTTCACAGATACATTTGGTTATTTTAATATGATTTATGAATACAACTGGAACATTCAGCTCAACTTATAATTGTGTAGTTATTCCCCTACCCCTAAAAAATGTTATACCGTCCCTTCTTTATTAGAAGTTCTTTTGAACATTTAACCTGCAGCTTCCAATTTATTGAATTGACACTTGATAATGTTTTTAGAACTTCTAGACAATGATGGAATCAAACGTCTCTGATGTAATTGTGGTTTCAGGAGCGATGATGCTAATATTTTTAAGAAATTGCGCCTGTTCTTTATCGGGCGATGGCATTTGAAGCATAATTTGGCAGTTTTATAGAGCCATTGGACATCTTAAAGTTCTCCTGGAAACAATGTTAGTGCTATTAACTTATCTATAATATCTAAAACTATTTTTGTTTTATTGTAGCCCAAAATGATAGAATGTTTGCCTGTATCACTGTCAATTATAGCATCATCATGCTTAGAACTCAAGAGAATGACAGCTTTGTTTGTTTTTTCGGAACATAAGACACGATACTTTCAGCTTTTTGGAACCCCAAAAGTATTGAATCTATGACTCTTGGTTTCAATGGAAGAATGTGCTATCTTCTATCGAATACAATATCCAAAAGAGAAAAAAAGAAAGAAAATGCTGATCATAAAATAATGTTTTTGTATCAATTAAATTTTAAGTTTTTGTAAAAAGCTCAGTAAATCATAAAAGGAGTCTCAATATGACTAAAGAAACGAAATGGAACATATTACAGAAATAACTTTCATAAATAGCACGGGTGGCTTATTCCTTACGTTCCAGAAAAAAATAATGAAAAAGAACAGATCAAAATGCAACCTTCATCTTTAAACACAGTACCTCACTAAATGAATTTTGGTAAGATTGTAAATAAGGAACAAGTGTTAGTCAAGGGATAATTCTGAAATTCACAGATATTTTTTACAGAGGTGTGTACTCAGTACGCTGCCCGTGTTCTTATAGGTTAAAGTTCATAGCCAAAAATATTTTTAAAAAATTCCTATATTCACTATTTCCTTTTGCAATATACTTCTAATACACACTGAGTAGATAAAAAATTACATTACGTGATTTAACACAAAAATCATTCATTATAAAAACAATCAAACCAGAATCAGATATTTCCTTTTATAGAATATTTTTTTTTTGAAAATCAGCTAAGTTTTAACTTTAAAAATGACAAAAAAATCCAACAAACTTTCTAAAATTAAGAGACTATATTTCCTTATTCTTTCTCAGAAACAATTTTGAAAGCTGAAATTTATGTAGTTTCTCATCAATATATTTGTAAGCATTAAAAAAAAGCATTCATATGTTTTACAAAAAAAAAAAAAAAAAAATACGTTTCAACATGATCGGTATCTATTTTATGATTTCATGAATCATTATCAAAGAGATTCAAGGGATAATTCTTTTTTACCTGAGATTAACTGATGATATTAGTTAATTTTTTCCTATTTCCTTATTTATTTTCAATATCCGGAAATATGATTTAACTAATTTATTTCATTTTAAGATTTTCTTTCGTCTTCTTAAATGGATGTATATTAAGTTCACAGAGCTTTAGAAATTTTAATTTGCTTAAATATATTGATTCATTTGTAATTTTTTATGCATGATTCATTGTACATTCATTGCCATAAGAGATTGTGCACCAAGAAATAAGTGTGGGATTGTTACGAAACTTGGTATGGAGGTACGTATTAGGCAGATATGTAAATGATTAAAAATGCAGCTTTATTGCGCAAATGAGTTATGCCACCAGAGGAGTTGAACTTCATTCTTCTTGGATTATGAAACAGTAAGTAGAGTTTATTTGCGTGTATTTAATCTGAATTTTGACTAAAAAAGGTCATTACGCTGCCATCAGAGACAATACGAGCCACTGTGAGAGTTTGTAAGATATAAAATCACAGGGATGATGGAAATTGGGTTGTCAGTACGACGAGTAGTTCGCCACCTAGGCCTTTCTGACTTTATTAAGAAGAGTTGTTGGGACCAGTTGACAAAAGAGAGGTCTATTACAAGGCGACTAGGCTCAGGTCGTCCTCAATAGACGAATAGTGGAGAAGACCGTCCCGTCAAACGACACGCACGCATAGCGCCAATTGTCTCATTATCCAACATCCATATACAGGCAGCAGCATCTAGAAGAGTCTTTTTGTCAGTCCCTACCATCTCAAGGCGCCTGGTTGAAGTACAGGTTACATGTAATGTCATAATTAATTGACCCCCATTATATGTAATGTCATTATTAATTGGCCCCCATTATATGTAATGTCATGATTAATTGGCCCCCATTACATGTAATGTCATTTATACTACCGTCGCCTCCGTTTGGAGTGGTGTCGCACTCAAAGGGATTGAAATGCAACTGAATAGAATCAAGCGAAGAATCCAGATTCAATTAAAGCAGTTATCACAAACGTGTACGTGTGAGGAGACCTCGTGATGAACGTCTTTATCCTGCCTTTGCTGTACAGCGGCACACTGTTTTCACAACTGATATGATGTTATAGGGGTACCATATCGTATACTACTGATGGCACCCTTCATATTGATGTACAGCACCATGACAGCCGAAAGGTACGTCCGTGATATTTTTCAGGTACAAGTGTTGCCACTTATGGCAGGGCGCCCAGGACCCATTTTTCAATTGGACAATGCTCTCTCCCCCCCACAGTAATGGTTTCAAAGGACTGCCTCCGCTACATTTCATCCTTCCCTGGCCTGCTCGATCCCCAGATTTACCACCGATCGAGCATACTTGGAATAATTTAGGACGATGAGTTGGACAGCCTACAATTTGGGTCGAACTAAAGGCTATTTTACACCAACTGTGGAGTGAGACGTCTCAAAACATGATACGGAACTTATATGCCTCAATGCCAGATTGTATCTCATCGTGAATTCATGCTGGAGGTGGTCCAACAGGGTACTAAAACACCAACAATAAAAAAAACTATTATTTTTAAATTGATTATTATTTTTCTAAGCCATTCATTTGGCACATTATTTGTGAAAGATTTATAAACAATTTAAAAAACATTAATAAGAATTTTTTGAGAGAAAAATGTTTTAAGAATGAAAATTTTTATGAATACTCGATTTTTGTTTCATAAAATTTTACCAAATATTGATATCCCTTGCTTTACTAATCATCATTTAAATGCGAGTAGTGACTTTCTTATCTTCTTTGGAGCCATTCAAAAAAAAATCCAAGACATGTGTTTAAAAAAAATGTTTTTTCTCGCAAGCAATATTTTCTTATACACTACCATTCAAAATGCTCACTTTGAAATTTAGGATTCATCACTGCCAAAATTGAACAATATTTTGTTTTCTGCCATTTCATTAATTATGTAAAACAAATATTAATTTATATGACTTTGTTCAATAACATCTATGATTGACGAGAGTGT
This sequence comes from Nephila pilipes, assembly GCA_019974015.1. Classification (NCBI taxonomy): domain Eukaryota; kingdom Metazoa; phylum Arthropoda; class Arachnida; order Araneae; family Nephilidae; genus Nephila; species Nephila pilipes. The sequence goes on along the minus strand of BMAW01035594.1, from coordinate 301,931 downwards.
ATAATTGTGTATGGTGTTTAAAAAAGATATATGTCTAGATTTGGATAAAAAGTTCAAATAATCTCATCTTTAACAACAAAGGAAACTCTTTTGCAACAAACAAGTTCTATTACAAATAAATGAAACAAAGAATTAAAATTGTTTTACTATTTTGAAATACTCTCAAAATTACTTATTTTTGATTTAAATTTTTTTTCCTTTCCATGATTATACAACAAATATTATTTTTGGAAAAAGTATTTTTTCAATTATCATTCATATGGAAGGAATACATGAGCCAATATTATTTTATTAATAGGATTTCAATGACATGTAATTTAAGAGTTTTAAAATAATACTGTCCAATAGAGTTACATTTTAAATATTAAAAAATAAAATTAACTATTGTGAGAAATATTTTCTAAAAACTATATCAAACTTAATACATTTAAATGAACAGAAAATATATAAATGAATATGAAATAAAATATTTATTCACCATTAAGATAATAGATTTCTTTCTATTCTTATTTTCAAAGATTTTTTTTAATTCTATGATTAATAAAACATACTTAAATTTTTGAATATTGTAAAGTATTCAATAGAATAAAAAAATTACATTTCAAATCAAACTACGTTAAATTTAGGACACACGCAGGCCAATGCTTAAAAAAGGATTTAATATTATAAATAATTGGAAAATATTAAAAAGAAATAAGAGTTACATATTAAATTTATACTTAAAAAATAAATTCAGTTATTGCGTCCAAAATGTTTAAATTGCTACAAAGTATAGCTTACGATAGTTTATGTGCGTACATAGTTTCAGATTAATAACCTTATCTTCAAGAGTGGTTAGTGATTGAAATAATCTTTCTTCTGAATTGTTTCCTAACATGACGGTAGCATTTAAAAAAATTGAAAATTAATTTTAAACTGTTTATTATAAGATGTCTGTATAATTAACTGAGTTTTATAAAGCAAAAACCTTTTTCACCTCTGTATGGTAAGCTTAAGAATTTTTAAATGCAGTCAAACTGTTTCAACTGAATATAGCATAAATTTATTGAGAGAAAAGAAATTGATATTCTCCTTGAAATTTGTAAAGTTTTCGTAAATAATAATATAAAAATAATTTGGGATACAGCTGTTAAGAGCATTTCAAAATATTCAAATTAGTTATACAGCAATTAAACTGAAATATCTATAGACTTCTTATATTATATAAATTAATCCGCATTAATTGCTGTAAATTTTAGGTTCCAAAAACATTCCCTTAGAGAGAGACTCAACTTCATTCAATTTAATTAAATATTAAGTTTAAAAATAGCTATTTCTTTTTTCTACTCGTGTCTATGTTTTTATAATTCATCCAGTAATTTTATAAATTAGTTATTAAAACATATTCACATCAATATAAGTTACTTCACTCTCTCTCTCTTACTCTCGTGATTATATCTCTTGAAAATTTAATTCTTTTAAAAATTAATTTTAGAATTTCAAAAATAATCTCCGTTTCAAGTTATTGATATTTTTATCAAAACAAACTTAATTGTATTACTTTTATGAAAAAAAAAATTAACATCATTTTAGTTTAATTCTCATGGCATATGTTAAAATTAAAAAAAAGATTAATAAAAAAAATTAAAATTTTGAAAATGATATTTTGCCAAATTATATATTTACATTAAAAAAGAAGACAATGAATTAAATTATCACAGTCCGAATTCGTTTCAAGATATTTTATTTACCTCATTTTTAAATGATTTATTTTCACTTAATTTATCTTTCAAAAAATGCATTTTAATAAAAATTTATGTATGTATGACTTGAGAAACATCCAGATTTAGCAAAAATCATTATGTCTGAAATTTAGAGTTAAACATATAACTAAATTATTATTCAAAATTAATTGCTAAAAAATTGTTATTAAATAATTAAATGCAAAATTTTGTACTCTAGGAAAAAAATCGATTTCAAAACATTTGTCCTCTGAAACTGATGCAGATTATTATGCCCTCTAATGACCCATTTTCTTAACACTAACTTGAATTTCTTAAGATAATTCGAAATTCCACTCTCTGACATTTTACCCATTTTTCCAAGCGTGTTACGAGGTAACGTGATCAAGTACAGTACTTACTATTGAAACTTGAGGACATTTTTAAAGCAGTTTTATGTATGCTGTCATCAATTAAATGGGGTGACATTGATTGTGAGACAAAAATGTGTTATTGATTCAAAAGTCAGTTTTAATTTAGCAGCAAATGGCTACCTAATCAACATTTAATTGCTGCCGGGTCGAGTTGTTGTTTTGAATCCTGTCGTCATAGTCGATGAGATTTGGTTCATCATTATACACTGAACATTATGAAAAAAAAATACAATGGGTAGTTTCTGACGAATCTGCTCTACAAAAAGCTGAGCCGGTTGTTAGTACGATTTTTTGAGATGCGAAGAGTGTTATATTCATGAATTTATAGATAAAAGAAAAGCAATCAGTGGATAATACAACTGTGAGTTTTTTCCCCTCCCATTCGAATTATTTATTCCTAATACCCGAATTTTTATTTGAAACACAGCTTTTAATTTCTCTCGTAAATATCATAAATTTATTTCACCGAATTAAATCTTACGTTTAAAATAGTTGAAATACAAAATGTTATAACATATATTACTTTAAAACTAATACTCCAACATCACATGCTAATAAAGCTAGTGAATTTAAAGCTAGTGAATGTCAAAACTTTTGTTAAATAGGACTCATAAACTCATGATATACAAATAATGCATATTTGCCATTAGAATGATTAATAATATAATAAAAGTAATGCAGACATTTGGAAAGGAGATTATATTCGTAATTCGTTAAAGTAATGGTAAGTGATGGATCTCATTCATTCGTTAAAGAACCTTTCCGAATGATTAGGAATCTTCGCTCCAATTAGATTTACTAAAATGTAGTTATCCCAGTCGTGTTGATGTATCTAAGTCATAAAAGTTAGTCATGATTTTTTTCTTTCTTCTTTCACCGAAAAAAAAGCATTATGTTCTCTCTTTTATAACCGTATTACTTATGTCTTTTTTATTTCGTAAAATTATAGATTAATACAATTCTTTATTTATTATTACATGTCATATTCTGAATTGCAAGTATCAATAAAGGTAATAGGTTATTCTACATAAAATGTATTGCACTCATTGTACATAATACATAGTTTTTTTTTATTTTTTCTAAAATGGTTCTCTTGTAGAGAATGACTCAAAATGTACCCATGCATGGAGTTATAAATGTGATATAAACAATGTCAAATGTGAATATGTATTTACTGTAGTATTAACCGTTGGTTTTTATTTCATTTTATTTTCTCAAGAAGTATGAAGAACTTTTCATTGGTATGTCACCTTTCGCATTCCAAAAAGTAGTCGCAATATCTTTTTAGGTCAATCAATTTTTGCTAATTTTTATCAATTTTTTTTATCGATTTTTGCCTTCTTTGGAACAAATTCACCAGAAATAACCCATTGTTACATTGTTGCTTAATTTCTATTGAAAAATTACCATTCTATAACTCATCACCGGTGATCAATCGACGTTGCACCAATCAAATTATAATTTTGTATCAAATAGCTACTAAATCTATGTCAGTACAATAAATAATATCAAATTAATTTTAGAGCCATTTAACAGATGGTAGCACACAATAGTAACACCAATTTACTATAGCAATAAGATCTACCTTCAAAATCATTTTGAATGCTCTCTTTCTTTCTATTCAAAATTATTCTATGTAGTTCGATAAACATTTTCTATAATATTTTAGCATTTATGCAAACCATCATCAATTTGATAAATTCTACAAAAGTGCATTCATTCTAGAGTAAAATAGTTATTAAACAACTTTTTTAAAAATATAGATATTTGTTGAACATTTTTGACTGTATATTTTTACCCGGCTTCAGAAATTGCTTATGACTGCTGATCCAACTGGAAATTTTCAATTACTGTCAGATGACGTTGATACCTGAGTTAACACTCCACTCTACATATATACATTTCCAAAGCTAGATCTGTTGTTTCCAACAAAATTAATGTGCATCATTTTGAAAGTGGGCAACCCGATTCAGAAAACAATGCTTACGATTCCATTACTCTAACAATCAGACTAATGGGGCTTTCAAAATACAGAATAACTTCAAGTACGTAAAAAATTTTAATATTTTTCTCTTATTAAAATATTATTGTATTTTTAATAGAGAAAATAATGCTTCTGTTTTTTAAATCAATCACTATCATCTAGAGATGGATATTAGTGACTAAGATTGATTTTACACATATTTTAAAAAAATATGTTTCCGGATTTGTATCCTCTATTTTCAGCTTCATCTGATTTGTCACTGTTATCATTGTAGAATATATTTATATTCAATGTAAATGTTAAATTGAAGAGAAAAGCTCAAGTGGAGTCGAACTCTTATACCGAAAATGTTAAATTTGCCATTTTTAATGTATTTTTTCTCAAATTTATTTACTGATACAAATTTGAAATTTTTTACAAAAGTAAAATATCTTTCTCAATATGCTGAAATAAGCTTCTGTCTAATTTTGAAATTATTTTAATTTGCAAAATATTCTACCTGACGAAGTAAAATTTGACTCATTTTTTCATTCATATATATCAATAAGAAATACATTTTTAAATTTTTTATATAAAGATCGTACATTTCAGTATATATTAGCAAGCATTATGAACATGTACTATAAAAGCATTACGTACCCATGAACAGTGGTGTCTTCGAAATGATATACCACTTTTGAAAAAATATCATTTTTAAAAAAATGAATTTATAACCACATTTTTTTTTTAATTTCATCATCTTCTCGTTTTCTTTAATAGGATTGCGAAAAAGGTCCGAGTCTAAGAATTGTTTGAAGAAGATGATTATGAAATTTGAGCAGACTAGAGACTTGGGTGTACTGCCAGAGAGAGGGCTGAAACCGGTTACAATGAAACTGTCGAATGCATCGAAACTGCTGTGGTTGAGAGAACTTTCAGTTCTTCAGTAAGTGCTCAGTCAGCGTTACGAGAGTTGATGGTTTCATGATCGACAGTAAGAAAATTTCTTCTATACATTTTGTCCGTATAAGAATGCTAAATGGTATCAGTATAAGATCCACGAAGTGCAAATGCTGCAACCTCAAGATCACCAAACACACTATGATTTTGCTCACCAGTTTTTAGCCAGAATGGAAGTTTATGATGCGTGGCCTTGGGAAAATTTTATGATCACATGAAGCACACTTTTCTGTAGATGGAGCTGTAAATAATCAAAATTTCCGCAAGTGAGGAGTTTCACCTCCTAATGTCCTGTACCAACAACCACTGCATTCTGATTACTTGACTGCTTGGTGTGGATTCAAAGCTGATTTTAACCTTTGACCGTTTTTTTTTTTAAATTCTCTCTGCATATGGTCCTAAAACGTGATCTGTCACGAGTGCATATTTCAGTGAGCTGCTTTGACAGCTGGTCATTTCCTGCTTCACAGAAACTACAAAGTTTGCATACCAAACAAGATGAAGCAACTCCCCACATTGGGCGTCAAGTCAAAGAAATACTTCGAGCTAACTTTGGCGAGAATCGTGTAACATCCAGAGCTTTTCCAGATGTCTGGCCTTCTTCACCCGACTGAAATCCTTGTGTGTGGAACAATTTTTTGCGGTATATTAATGCAATATGTACACCAATTGTAACACTTAAGCTATTAAACAATTCAGTAAATGATAAATATTACAAATTTAAGTTTCTAAAATATTAATTTTTTAAACAATTATTTAAGGTATATTAATAAATATTTACACCAAATGTAACTCGTACTTTTAAACAATTCAGTAAATTTTAAATGTTATAAATATTCGTTTGTAAAATATCAATATATAAAAATACCTAAATAAGTAATTCAGATATTTTTATAATATACAATAATACTAATTAATATGCAATTTAAGCATTATAAAAATTTAATTTTTATATTTACCAAAATTTCTTTCTATGTGTATTATAAAATACACATAAACGTGGAATTTCACAAAACGGAGCATTACAATCTTTGCAATAAATGCGCCATTTTTCAGTTACAAATTCCCACCAGATTATCCTAGCAAAATAATTAGATAAACAACTGAATCGTCAAAACTTTTTCTTATTATGTAAAAGATTTTACATCACCTGTATCCCCCTCTGTACGCTATCAAATTAACTAAATTTTACGAGAAAATATAGTTTGTAACACGAATAACGCAGGATAATGTATGCAGATGAAGCGCATCGGCGTGCATTGGGGAAAAGTTTGGCTGCCCGAGTAGGGTTCGGCTGCAACCATTTGGAACGAAAAACGAGCGTAAAACGTACGAGCTGAACTCGTCAGTGTCCATTATGGCACTTAGGTTAGCGAGTTGGGTTCGTTCATAGCCACTGAAGAGTTAAAAATTATCCTTTTCCAAGAAATTATTTGCATTGCTAATATTTTTTTTTTTCTTTTTTAAATTTAGTCTTGTAATATATCTCTAACCTTCCAAGAAATTTTAACTCTCTCTCTCATGAACTACATTTTTTAATCCGCATTCGTTTGCAAACATTTAAACTTCTTAATGATATGTTTCAGATTTTCAGAGCAAATAATATGAAATTTATAGATTTAATGCTAATTCTTTTTTTGCAATTGAAATACATAAAACCTTCAATAACGATTACATTTGTCCGATTGGTAAAGTAATGGATTTGCAACTGAAAAGTTATTTTTGTCTTCTTCTTCGTGTTTAATAATGCTGAGATTAAGGCACGTTAAATCTGGTGTTCTAGAATACCTTAAGCTCTCACCACTAAGAAGCGTGCTGAAAAATTGAAGGAATTAGAGAACAAGCCGTTATGGGTCCTCTTTCCTTGATTGTGGCTTAAGATTAATGAGCTGTGAGAATGGTGTCAATTACTGTCACTATCAACCTGTTTTTTACCAGACAATGGCTTTTCATCTTAAAGCTTTTCACATCTCATCTTTGCTTTCAACCATGAAAAACGTGTATGTGTTCCCATTACCTTCATTATTTGCAATCAGTGCATTCTAAATTATAACAAATGTTAAATATTTGAATTAGAGTCTCGCGAGTAACTAACAACCAAAAATGAAGTGGATTGCTTACATTTTTCGCTTTTTAAATTCCCATAGCTTCGTATTAAAGATTATTTATAACCAGGATTTTAAATTTTGTAATTACCGTAGAGATTAAAATAAATTATTTTTGAAAAGGTAAAAATATAAGAAATTTGAAAATCTCTAAAAATCTCAATCCATCCTTTTCTAAAAAAATTGAGGTTGCAACAACTCTTAATTCTATTTTGATATGGAATTGCCTTTAATTCCAAATAAAAACTTTTAAATATGCTAAAATAAATTAAATAATGAATAGTAGAAATAATATTAAAGCAAATTATTTTCACACTGCTCAGTAAAATAAATTATCAGTATGCATATTTCCAAACAATAATAATATGAACATGAGCCTTTACACTGAAAGGCATTTTAGCCATTTAAAGTCGTTGTTCTCTTTCGTTAAAAGTAATTTATTTTTTGAATGATGTTTTTAAAAAAAATTTCTCTAAATTTCTCGTTACTTTCTTAATTGCAACAACCGTGAGAAACACGTGATCATAACATTTGTATTACATGAAAGTTCCTTCAAACTGAGGGTTTTTATTTTAAAAATTTAAGGTTAAATGAAAACAAAATGCAAAAAAATTAACATTTTTTAAAGTATTATTTCTTTTTTTTTGTCAATATATCTTATCAACTTATATTTGGTTACTTTGACTTTTAAGAAATTACAAAAGGATTCTAAGCACCAATTTAATGTATACATAAATTTATAAGTGTGGTGAAATTGTGAGAATTTTTAACAATGAAAAAAAACGACAAAAACAACACCATCACACTAAAACGATCATTTGTTCAAAATGTTGAGCTTATGAGAAATTGTTTATAAAATAGAATACCATAATCCTACTTACTGGTTCAAAAGTTAAGGTAAAAGAGATAATGAAAAGTCATTTGAAATATCTAATATGTGTGTGAAGTTAAATCTAGTAGAAGTAAGAGGTATTAAATTACCTAGTAATATGATTATTTGTTGTACTTTATCTTAGACTTATTAAAAATAGCAAATTTATATTTAGTCCCTCACTCACTCAAATGAGAACAGAAAGATCTTATTTTTAGAAAGTTTGGTCATATAAAAGGAAAGTGATGATTGACACCGATCAATCACGTTAAAATGACGTAATGGGATGAATTATTTTCTTATGATTCATTTAATGTGCATATTAAAGTTTTGAAGAGGTTATTTTTAATGGATAATTTTATCTTTTTTGTGGAATAAGTAACAAATAATCCTACTTAATAATTGCTGTATGGAACGAGGTGTGGAACATTAGAGAGGAGGCTTTACCTCAGATGTCGTCCTCGATATTCGATTGATATTCAAAACTATTAGATCTAGAACAAATGCCCACCATGTTGCTTCTAAGTGCGGCGTTAGTAAACAATTAATTGACACCTCTTATGGAATAGTAATATTTTTTGATGCACTTTAATTATATTTTATAAGTAATATGAGCTAAATTGTTATTCAATTCTACATTCATTTAATGTAGGAACTCAGAATTGAAAAAGAAAATGAGAGTTGTTTTATAAATTGACATCCTACAAACAACTGAATTTCACCCAACAACTTACTTGTTAAATTTCAGAATGTGATACATTTGCCAGTTTTTTTTATAGAGATAAATGTGTTGACCGTATATGGATCTTGGCACTTCTTTTCTCCCACAAATGCGCAACGATATAAAACAAAAAAATTTCTCTTTGTATGTGTCATTAGCTGTATGGTGGGCATTCATGGACAGCTTCTTGGCTGTAATGAACTTTTTGGGTTTCAATTTTCGTCATTATTTTTATTTACTAATAATCATTGTAGCATTTAATAAACTGGATAAAATTAGAATATTTTACAACTAGTGGTACGTATTGGTTTTTTTGGGACGCTGTGCTCATTTTAGAATATCTAGTATCTTTTTTAAGCCTTCTCCAATTGTAAGATAACTCTTTTTGATATTCTTATTCTTGAGGAAATCAAACCTCAAGATATTGAAATATATGACCTCAAATATGTTATGCAATCAAATGATGTATTACAAATATTTTGCACTTCCCAATTATATTGACTTTAAAAGTTTTATTTCGATAGTTTCCAACAGGAGTTTTTCTCCTACTACACTGCTTAAAATTTGGAATAAATAAATCAAGAATTTGAAATTCTCAGTCCATGGATAGCTTGTGTCCACAACTAATATCCATAAGGCCCAAACATAACACAACCTGCTACAAAAATTTTGCAAAATATACCAAAGGTTAAATTTTTAAAATTTCTAATCACACATAATTATAAATAATGAATCTTTAATGAACTATTCCTAATCATGTTGACTCAATGCGGCCTGTACCCCACCAATAGCAGAAATATTTTAGCAACCAATAGTAGAATACCTACCAAACAATTTCTATTCTATTGTCTTGCTTTGTACGATAATAACATGCATTTTTCCACATTCAGTGAAAGGGAGAAATAATTTTTTGTATACCCTTAATAATTTTTAAATTATTTTGTATTTAAATAAAGTTCTAGGAAAATACATTTATTTTTTTAAGAACGTTATTTTGAATTGACGATGGCTAATCTACTTTAAATCCTAGCATCCAAAACGTTTTATTGAAACTAGATGGTAAAAAAGACTACTGATCAGCATCGGAATTCCCGAGGAAAATGCGAATATAAGTATTTTTATTTTATCATAAAAAAAAACTTATCTGTCTCATATGTAATATTTCTACTAGAGAAATTTAGGTATACGATATGAAACATCTCTATGAACAACATAAGCTCTATGATAAAAATAACAATTTTCAGTGCTGCTGGTATGAAAGTAAATTATGAAACGAAATACGAAATTGTAATTGATAACTTTTACATGTTAGAAACTGTCCATTGACTAAAATTCAGTTTTTAGTACATGAAATATGAAATTAGTTTTTACTGCCTTTCTTATACAAAACTTTTATTGCTCTACAACTCTCTTAAGACTTGTTTTGTATACGATTCATCAACTTTCAGTAGACCCACTGTGTAACCACGGCTGATGCACGTTAAATCTGTTTATGCTCAAAGTCCTCCCTTTGGCGTGGTGTGGGAGTTAGGAGGGGTGTTCTTGTTCAAATGTCCACCTTGTCACTTTACAAAGGCTTAAAATTACGAGGTCCATCGCCAATATCTTTCATGTTCCTTCTAGTTCAACATTAATAAAACCAAACAAAAAAATTAACTTTCAGAAAAGTAATTAAATATATCTAAATTACTTGACCGTTATCAATTAATTATTCAGCAGAATGCAGTACATGTTCTTAATCATAACTAGTATTTAAGAAAAGTTTAATAAATTCGTTAGATATGACTTTATGAAATTAGTCTATTTAATTTAGAATATCATCAAGGTTAGTTATTTAATAGAGAAGTGGATATTAATTTAATTAAATTATTTTTCATTGAGATTCCATTGATATGGTTCCAGAAATATTACTAATAATAACAAAATGTAGCTTAAATAGGTCTTTAATCGAAAAATGCAAATATTCGACTCGTTATAATATTATAATGTTTTGGAATACTAATGAAACTGATATTTCAGAAAAATTTTTAAAAAAAGTTATTATTTTTTACTTTGTAAAAACCTGGAATTTTTTTTTTAATTAATTAATTCTTTAAATTCAGGTGTCCATATCTCTAACATCATAAAAGTATAGAAGAAAAATACAGGAAAATCATATTATTTTATATTTATTTATTGCATCCTTTCAGCCTTCCAAATGTGATATAAGACTTAGTATAAAAGTTTATTATTTACTATAGAGGAACTGCAGTTCATATTTGTAGTAAACAACAGTAAATTGCTCTTCGGGTTGTAAGAAATATAGCCACTAAATGCATTATCGGTCAAACTCCAAAAATTAAACATATTAATTTTACCATAAGATGTAATTTTAAGCAATCAATTTCAGAACCAAATGCTTTGGCATTATACAGAGAAAGCTGGTGAACGAACACCTGTAAATGAACCTCCAAACTTCAAATCTAAGTTTAGTAGTTTTTAATTAAAAATTTGTAAAATCATATAAAGATTTTCTTTAAAGTATAACTGTATAGGAAATTACTTATGAAAAAAAGTATGTTTAATATTAACTTCATACTATTTCAAAGTCGTTAAAATTATTATTATTTTTAATTCTTTAAATCGTTGACTGGTAAATATCTGAATCAAAAACAGCATTTTAAAATTAGGATAGTTACATAATTTAAGCCCATATAAGAATTTGGAAAGTGAAATATATATTGGTTTTTGTGAAAAAAAAATTATATAGATTTTGATTGTGAAAAGACCATGCTACTAGAAAAATAACTTCAGATGTCGTCCCAACAAAAAAGTTGAGAGTAGTTATATTTAAATAGGAAATAATTCTGTTATCAATAATTATTCGTGTACCCGTTGGAACTTTTTGTGAGAAGATATTTTGTTTTTAGAGTACACTAAATAAAAATGTTATAAATGTCATTTTAAGTATTCTTATATATCACGTGTTTTATTTAATATTACATTAAGCATACAAACTTTAGTCTCTAAAAATTGAAATTCATAAGCTCTGTACTATAGCTTTAAATTTTCCATAAAACAACAAATGTTTTACAATGCGTTTATAGGTACTTTTAAGGGTATTTTTACAAATTCCCCTCCACATACTTCAGATGTGATTCTTAAAATTTCTTTGAAACTTGCATAAAATTAGTCTGAGTTGAATAAAATATTTTGAAAGTATCATAAGCACCGATTATTCCCCGATAAATTATGGAATTTCCGAAATAATCTATTGTAAAATAGGAAATACATAATAATGTCAACGATAATATAACAGAAATCAATGAGCAAATATTGTAAAAATTGATTGTTAGTATTCGATATCATTACTGTACAGTTAAAAAAATAATCAGTACGCACATTATACGAAAATTTAAAACAACTGCATTTCAAAATAATGAACTTAAATAAATTGAAGCAAGAATTAAAACATAAAAGTTCTAAAATTTACAAAAAAACGCAAACATAAATTTTTAGATTATCAAAAACACTTATGCGCTTATAAATATTGATATAAATTCATATATACAAAAATATATCAAATTTAAAAATTGATTCAATGTTTTACGTTTAGTACTAACTAAAGATTAAAAACATAACGCTATAGAACCAAATTAAAGGTTCTTAACTTATACGTAAAAAATATTTAAAACTAAAGATTTAAGTAACAAAAGAAGTAAATTACAAAGAAGAATTATGATAAAAACACACAAAAGTTACATGAAAAGTCAACAAAGAAAATTGAGAATTTGAAATCCTTTAAAAATTTAACAAGTTGGTAAAAAAGCTATTTAATACCATAGCATAAATAATTCGATATAAAAACCAACGTTTTTAAAAACAGCGTTTTTATATGGTGGCAAAGTTTATTAAAGAAAATTATTGAAATATTACTTAAAACTGTTAGTTATTTTTAACTTTAAAATTTACTTAAAACGAGACATTTGTGAGTGTATTAAAAAATTCATAATACTCATAAAATCAAAACATGCATTTGAAAGTTTGTAAGTCATTCTATTAAAAAAAATGGGAACCAGAATTCAGAAGAAATTGTGATAAGACACGGCGCCAAATAATGGAATTTTTCTTTCTTGCGAATGATTACTGACTGAAAGTCAGCAACCCTTACTATCTCCCATTTGTGAGTTTTACGATACCTCATGTGACGTATGGGGAGTTCCCGGTGTTCCCAGAGGGAGAAAGAAATTTTTTCCTTAATCCTAAAAGCGCCGAGGGGAAAGAATATTTTGACTTATTAAAATTATTGAAATATTAGTTAAAACTTATCGCAAATGTCTAAATATTGCATTGTTAAGCGAGTACGAACGATTCCCAAAATTTCAAAGCTGCTCTAGCTTGATGGGAAGTTGGTTAAATTAACGATCCAAAATTTGATGATACACACACACACCAAGTGAAATTCAGAAAAAAGTTGTAAAAATATAAATACACTCACACACACGCACACACACACACACACACACACACACACATATATATATATATACATGCACGAGAATCATGTTAAAAGTATAAACCGATTGCGCATCGCGTCCGCGACTTGAACTGACGTACCTTGATAGGATTATCAAGGTACGTCAGTTCAAGTCGCCCACTCTTGAGCAGTCTCTCACGACTCCGCCATTACGTTTCACGTCTCTGCGGGTGTTCGTCGTTTGGTTACAATGTTTTGTTTGTCGTCATGTCAATCATTAATCACACCAATTGTGAAGTGCGCTCAGTAATTCGGTTTTTAAACGCAAAGCAAAATTCGTCCTGCTGAAATTCACTGATTGCTAGTTGAACTTTATGGTTAATGTGTAATGAATGATGGAAGTGTGCGTAAATGGTGTGAACTTTTTAATGAAGGAAGGACAAATATTCATGATGAAGAACGATCTAGACGGCCTACTATCATGATTGAAGACTTGACACAAAATGTTGAACAGGAAATTCGCCGAAACAAGTCCTTCACTATTGACGAGCTTCATCAGAAATTTCCTCACGCTTCAAGATCAGTAGTTTAACATACTGCTACTGACACACTTCACTACAAAAAATTATGTGCTAAATGGATGCCGAAAATGTTGACAGAAGAACACAAAACAAAGAAAATGACACATTCTTCGTCCTTTCTGGAAAACTATCACAAGGATAATGACGAGTTCTTGAGCTGCATTGTGACGGTGATGAAACGGAGATTGTGTACAACACTCCAAAGAATAAATGTCAAACCAGTGACTGGCATCATTCATACTCCCCGACATAATCACTAAAATTCAATCGAGAACTTCCAATGCGTAAATACATAGCTACGGTTTTTCAGTACCCGAAAAGCATTCTTCTGTTAGACTTTTTGCCAAGATGAATGACAACAAATGATGAGAGGTAATGTGAAAAATTACTAAAGCTTAGGCACGCTATTCAAAATCGCCGGCTTTCTAGCGGCGTCTTTCTGATTCACTACAATGCTCTGCTTCACGTTGCAGTAAGAACAAAGACACAACTGGAAATTTTTCATTGAGAAGTATTGGATCCACCTTCATACAGCACTGACTTAGTACCATCGTACTTTCATCTGTTCCCAAAACTTAAGGAATTTCTTGGTGGAAAGCTCTCAGAAATTGATGACATGTTGAAAGAAATTGTTTCTAACTGGTTTCATGGCAGAGTTCTTCGGTGATGGGATTCATAAGCTGGTGGCACAACTTGACAAATGCTTAAATATTAATGGTGACTATGTTGAAAAATGAAAAAATATTCATATTTTATTATGTGGCACAATTTACGTTCATAACTAGTTTCTTTTACTCCATTACAAAGCGGTTCTTCCATAAAAATGACCCTCATTTGTATATAGTTATATATATATGCTATAGTTTTACAGTACAGTTTTGTGCTTGAGTGAGAGAGATGTATAGTATTATTTATTTCTCTTAGATGTTATATAATCTCAAGACTAAAAAAAAGTATTGCTTCAAAATTTTTATAAGTTTTATTATTCCTTCAAAATGCAGAATAAAACTTTTAAATTCTGCTTAGCATTTCCTTTTATTAAAGTTTAAAATTTTTAATACCTTTTTAGAATTTGTTTTACATATTCTTTATGAATTTAAGAATATTACAATACTTTCTTAAATTCAATCATAATATTCATGAATATCTTTCTGCTAATCACATAAATAACTTAGTATTGAAAAAGATGATTTTTAATATTAATCAATAGCAACGAAATTTAAATATTTTATCTTATTCTCTTGATGAATTTGTACTTCCTGTTTCCATTAAAGAATTCGGAAATATTTTTAAAAGGACTAAAATGGAAAAAATTATTTGTCATAGTTTCTATAAATTTTATTTCCTCGTAATTACATATTATTTAATAATATTTTGAAATAATTCATATTTATTTTTTCTAATTTGCAAAAGGCAAACAATTCTTGAATTGTTTATATTGAATTAAGAGTTGAACATTTTTTCACTTTCTCTAATAGAATTGCATTCATGGAATATTTTTTTCCACTTCCTTTTGATGAGATTTGAAGAAAATTCTACTTACTCGCATAATCAAACTAATAATATTTTATTCTTTTATCTCTTTGTTAAGTGCATTTTAATTATAATTTTTCAGAATATAAGTAATGGATTTTTATTTCCTAAAAGAAAAAAAATGATTAAATAATTATTGTAATGTAAGAATCCGTAACTGTGAATAAATTAATAAGCATTATATTAATGCAAATAAATTTGAGCAATTTATTTTTATTCACAAATTTTGAAACATTGTTTTCCATTTTAGATGTAAATTCAATGTATAGAATTTAATTAGAAGTTGAACTGATGCTTTAAGTCACAAAACTTTAAATAAGATTTAACTTAATGAAAAAATGTTACAAAATTTTAAAGTATAAAAGGAATAAACATAGCAGCACATTTGGCGTAACTAAGTAAGCGTTGATCCGCATGAAATTTTAAGTTTCATTTTTTCAACTGGTTCAGCGTATAGATGTATTTAATGTTCGAATTTCGGTAAAATCTGAGCAATCAATCAAGAAATAAGAGTTCTAATAAAAATGATGACTTGATCTTTTCTTTCTGAAATAAACAAAGAAATATAACTCTTTTTTTTAGATGATTAAATCAGTTCCATTCACAAGCGATAAAAATGAATAAATTAAATTATGAATGTAAGACATACTGAAACGCACTCAAAGGAATTAATGTTTTTTTCATAAAACTAAGAAAAAGACATGATCATCTATCCGATGATAATCGTTGCTGTATAGCGTCAAGAAATAATTTGGCAAAGATACTATTAAAAGGATACATTTATTTCAAAAAGCAAAATATTTAACATAACAAACAACACAATTTACATCACACGCTTCTTTCTTTCGAATAAAGTTTTCAAAATTGTTGCCAAACTTTTTCAAAACATTATACAAAAAAAGATTATCACATGACCTCAGATCATCAAAAATAATATTTATTTATAAATATCGCCATAACAGAATCTCAGAAATGGCCACATGGAGTCGGTTCGTATACATGTTCGTTTTTCACAATAGTAACGTTAACAGAAACGGAAGGTTTAAATGCAACCTGGTTATTACCTTCACTTGTAATAACTAATTTTAATATACACAGTCAAAAAATGTTTCAAAAAAAATTCCAAGAATGTTGCTTAATATTTGTTTTGATTCACTTTCTTGAATTTTAAAGTTGAATATTTAAATATTGCTTTTTCTGCTTTTGAACTCCCTAAACGCATTTGAATTAGCGTTTAGAATGCAATTTTAATTCATCTCATACCAATTCATTAGGGTTCGAGTGAGTAGCCTAAATGAAATTCAGGATTTCAAATACTAAACTCTTTTTCTATTTGTTTTAAAATTCTTCTGATTTAAGAAAGCCTGATTTCAACGTCCCTTTTTGATTACCTGTTACTCTTGTTAAATTTACCACCAACTATCTAACTCCATTCTTCGCTGTTTATAAATGTAATTTATCTAATCCAATCATTACATTTCACAATTTCTATCTAATCTATATGAATCATTTCTCATTTTATTGAGCTAGGTTTCCTTTTGAAATATTCAAACAAAAAGTCTCTGAAGCTGGTTGTGGGGAAATTCCCGACAGAATCAGCCGTTACAAGGTCTTAAAGATTTTATAATACAATTAATTGTCAAACAGACTTTTATATTGACGATATAAGAATGCTTCTTAAATGTTTTTCGAATGAATAACATTAAAGCATTTTGGGGTAGTGTTCTTTCCGCATAAAATTGCAGAGAAATCAAGAAGAATGTAATGGAATAGTTAAAAGTACTGCATGATCAGAAGCAGCAAATGCTTATAAATTTACTCATCTGATGCACATGCACTACTAAATTATTTTCATTTCAATCTGTTTCGTAGACTTTATCACTTAAGCTTATTATTTTATTTCAAGACATTTTTGATTTTGTTTTAAGAACCAGTATTCATAAATTTTGTCAAATTTAGAAATTTTTAGTTTTTTTGTACAATATTATTGTTTCGGTGCTAATATATGCCTCCTGTATCATTAATATTTTAAAGAAATAACATAAAACCTCAGAAAATTTAAATTGTTACAAACTATACACATTGCATTATGTATACAAATGTAAAGAAATATTTTCAATTTCAGTTTATTTTAAGGAATAATTTACTTTGAAATCAAGGAAGATGTAATGTGAATACTTCATAAAAAAAAACTATCAGTTTATTAGATTGAAAAAGTAGATAATAAAATGAACTTATGAACTCTTTAGTTAAGTTTAGTCTCCAATCCCTCACTCAGACAAATTTGAAATTAATGCTTTTATAGTATGTTTTTGTACTCCATACCTTGAAAGAACAAAAATATAGTTTTCTCTTTTTATAGAGACTAGAAATTACATATATTACAATTAAATGTGCATTCATTAAAAAGACATTATTTACTATCTTTCCAGCATATTTCCCGTTTGAAAATGTAAAATATTATATTAATATTAGTATAAATACATTAAACAGAGAGTACAGCATATTTTACCATGTTTTGAAAGAAGTGCTTGTCGTATAAATGTCACGTTTATAAATTATTTAGCAGTTATGCGATGTTTAAATATATTCGAAGCCTCAAACGTTAAGATGTAAAAACAATTATTACTTGCAATTTTTTTTATCTTATTTCCAAAAATAATTTTTCTGTTTGTGAGAAAATGTAACAGTTAAATATTAAAAGGGGAACTTTGTACACGTCTTGTAATTTTAAGATTCCACAAGCCAGACATTAGTTTCAATTTCGAAGACTCGTATTATGTGTAGAAGGGAAAATTCTTGGATTGCTTCTTGAAAACTCTTGTTTCTTTCGCATCTTCAATTTAGGTTAAACTGAACTAAATACAAGAACAATATACTATTTATAAGCAATATGACTAATTCTGGTCAGAATTCAAGATGTAACTAAAATACTCTGATACCCAAAAGTTTAGATACTACCAGTTTTGCCACACTGATTCATGAAAGAAAAGATAATATGTGCAGTTTATATGAATATCCATATTTATGTTCAATTAAGTCTTATCAAGCAATTATACCCATCGATATTCTTAAAGAACTGGATTCTTATATACCAGTAAGAGGGAGTCTCTAATGTCCTACTTTTGTAATTAGTTGGAAATTTTCAAAATGGTTTTCTGATATTCAATTGTTCTAGTACTAAGAAATTGTTGTTGCGGTCATAGAGATAACATCAACCGGATTCATTTAGATGTTGGGAAAATATAACTGTAAAAACGGTGTCATCATGTGTTAAAACTGTTAAGCAAACGTCTTAATGTATCTCGTAGAAACCTATTATTACTATAAAGTCAAAAATTCTGTCTCAGCAAGATCTGTAATTGATCACCCATGATTTACAGCTCCTCCATAAGATTTCTTTCTTGCTCTTTTCTCCTGTTAAAGAAGGAACAACACATCACTTCAGATCATTTTAAATCATTGTGCCGTAAAAGAGACATCAATATCTGCTGCTATAGTACATCATAATCACAAAACAATTCTACGCAAAACAAACTCTTGTGCATAACATTCTTAATAGATAACACAGAAGCATACGTTTACTTTGGCAATAGAGAAAGTGAGTTGGAGTTTACACAACTATAGGTTTCTATACTCTTAACAGATGAATCCAAGTTTTATTTAGAGTCTAGTTTAGGTAGTAGGATAATTTAAAGAGAACTAGGTATTAGGTATTAGACATTACCAAACTGACACACTTAAAGATAAAATTATAGAGAAAGTAAAATTATGATTTAGATTAAAATTTTTCTAGGTAGTCACACTGATCTATATATTCCTCGAGCCAAAACTCTGACATCTGTTAAATATGCTAATGTGATCCTTGATCCATATACCATATGATATGCTAGAGTTATTGGTGATAAATTCCTCTTTTTGGTTGATTATGCACGACTGTATCGATATAGAATTGCTTAAACATGTTTTCAGTATTCAGATTTGGAATAAATAAAATAGTGAACTTTATAACTGGACCTTAATCAAATATAGATCTTTGGTACTTCCTCAGCAGAAAGTAAAATGCTGCCTCGAGTAATCATCTAAGGTCTTTGAATGAGCTAGCTTGTTTTCCATTCCAGAGTTCCACAGCTTAATTAATAGTATGGAAAGTCGGTGCAAGTAAGAAATAACAAGGTATTTTTTAAACCCAGTAATTGAAAAAAATCCTTTTAAATAAAACGAAGCTAGTTCGTCGTAAAACTGCCTCTAGATTAGGATAGAGGGGCTGTCTTAAACTTATTTTAATCATCAAACCTTCGCAATTAGTAATAGCTCTTTAAAACAGAAGATTCAACCTAATATAGCACAGTAATCAAAGATGCAGGAACAAGAGCAAAAGTATCAGAACACTTTTAATTTTAATTTAAATTTAGTGAAAACTAAGAACATCAGAAATGTATATCACATACTCAAAATGAGAATATATAAATGAGAATATATATATATATATATATATATATTTATATATTCTCATTTTGAGTATGTGATATACATCTTAAAGCTTAAAGAAAATTCCGTCTTACTACTCACATATTTGAATCTTTCACATCATTTCTTTGAATTTTTGTAAGTAATTTTCATATTTTGATTTGTTGATAATTTTAGAATTATAGATTTTATTTTTGTAGATATTATCGCTGAACTTTTTTGCATTTTTTTAATCATTGAACTCTTTTGTAATTTGGATTTCCCAATTCAGCCTAGTAAGAATTATAGATTTTATTTTTGTAGATTTTATCGCTGAATTTTATTTCATCTTTTAATCATGGAACTCTTTTGTTATTTGGATTTCCCAATTCAGCCTACCAGGTCGCAAAGGGGGAAGGTTGGTACCATTAAACTAGTTTAACCCCGCTTATTCGGTCCTCAGCCCGATATTGCTTTTTGACTTGCTAGTTTCCATATTTTCATTTA